>CATIWM010101598.1:0-41710 GCA_949671775.1 Mallotus repandus | reverse complement strand
CGGCCTCTCTCTCTCCTTTTACATGTCCTTAACTTTTTCCTAGATCACCTCTTTTTAGGTTTTTAATCTAGGGGGGCCTTTTTTGGTTTTTTTTTTATCTCTAATTTTTGCCTAAGCAGCCTCTTTTGAGGTTTTCTCCCTACCGAAATTTTACAGAAAATATTTCTTCAACTTGTGGAGGTTGATAGGCTCTCTAAATTCATTCCCTTCTAAGTCAGATATAATAGCAGTGCCTTTGGAGAACAGTTTCTTGACCAAGTATAGGCCTTCCTAATTCGGTTTAAACTTTCCCTGTGGATTAGTCATAATTGGCCTAGTCAGTTTTAAGACCAAATCACCCTCTTTAATCTTCCACGGCTTAATCTTCTTGTTGTAAGCCCGAGCTATTCTTTTCTGATACAGCTGTGAATAATACATGGCTTTTATTCTTTTCTTATCCAACAGTGTCGATTGTGCCAATCGACTTTTCACCTACTAATACTCGGGAATTCTGGATTCCAAGAGAACCCACAAGGACTGAATTTTTAATTCTACTAGTAGTACTGCCTCACATCCATATACTAGCGAATATGGAGTTGCGCTAGTGGATGTCCTTATAGTAGTCCTGTATCCCCATAATGCAAACTGAAGATATTCAGACCAATCCCGGTAGTTTTCCAGCATCTTGGACATAATCCTCTTCATATTCTTATTGGCGGCTTCCACTGCACCATTCATTTGTGGTTTGTACATAGATGATCTGTGATGCTCAATATTGTATTCTTTTAGTAAAGCAACTATCTCAGCTTGAAACTGAACACCATTATCAAAGATAACATGATGAAGCAAACCATATCGGTAGATTATGTTCTTCTCGATAAATCTTGCCATTTGCTTTGATCCAACAATGGTATATGATTCCTACTCAACCTACTTGGAGAAATAGTTGATTGCTACCACAATGTACCGATGCCCGTTGGATGCCTTTGGCCTTACTTCCCTAGAGATATCGATTCCCCAAGCTACGAACGACCACGGAGCAGTCAATCCCTAAAGTTTCATAGAAGGCAAATGGCTTACATCACCATATACTTGACAGTTATGGCATTTTATTGATAAGGCTGAGGCTCGAAAGATTATGAAAGAGGTTCACGAAGGTGTATGCGGACCGCATATGAATGGAACAGTCTTAGCTAATAAAATAATTCTTAGGGACATTCTTTCTTTTCTGTCAGCATCATCAAGGAATCGCCCCATTTCTAGATACTGTTGTAAATCTTAAAACTAAGGTTTCTCTATGGGGTCAATCAGCATTATCCTGATCTCTTCATGATAGGGAGTTTAGGATTTTACCAGAATGAGAGGTTTGACTGCTGCCTGTTTCTCTCCTTCCAATATTGAAGCTAAGGTGGCTAAGGTGTCTGCCATTTGATTTTCTTCTTGTGGCAAATGTACAAACTTACACTGAGCGAAGGATAATAAAACGATAACCGCATAATCCCAGTACAATTTTAGCTTGTCTTCTTTGACTTCCCATTGTTTGGAGATCTACTTTAACACTAACATCGAGTCTTCATGTACCATAATCTCATTTGCCCTGTGTTCTAGAGAGCTTCCAAACCATAAATGTAGGCCTCATACTCTGCTTGATTGTTGGTGACCTCAAATTCTAATCTTTTTGCATCGGGATCATTTCTCCTTTTGGTGAGATTAGAATTACACCTATACTTACTCCCTTGCTATTGATGGCCCCATCGAAGTACATTTTCCATGTTTGGATTTCAATTGCCCCCAGGTGTTCATTTGGAAACTCTATCTCCCATTCCTATACGTCATCTACTGGATTCTGAGCCAAGAAATCTGCCACCGCCCTTCCTTTCACTACTTTCTTTGCCATATAATATATGTCGAACTCTGTGAGCAAAACTAACCATCTGGCCAATTTTTCTATAAGTGATGGAGTTTGCTGGAGGTGTCTGAGTGGATTATGCTTTGAAATCACTTGAACCTTGTAGGACTGGAAGTAATGTCGAAGCTTCTTGGTCGCCCAAATCACTACTAGACATGTTTTATCTATGAGACTGTAGTTGGTCTCGTATGATAGAAGCTTCTTGCTTAGGTAATAGACTGTGTGTTCAACCTTTCTGTCACCTTCTTGGGCTAACATTATGCCTATTGCCTCCCTCTCAATGGATAGGTAAAGAATTAACAGTTTACCTGGTCTCGGTGGCTGTAAAATTGGAGGATAGATCAAATAATTCTTGATAGTTTTGAAACCGTGCTGAGACTTATCATCCCAGAAAACTGGCTAATTTTTCTTTAAGAGCCTGAAGATGGGCTCGCAGACAGTGGTCAGCTTGGGTATGAACCTACTAATGTATTACAGTCATCCGATGAATCCTCTAACCTCTATCTCATTCTTTGGTGCAGCCATTTCTCTAATCGTTCTAACTTTATCTGGATCCACTTCTATGCCTTTCTGATCACTGATGATCACAACGAGCTCACTGATGATCAAAGGGACCGGATCCAGGACACTAGATTTAAGGATTTCATTCTCTCTCTTCTAGAGGAGCAGGGGAAGATTGACCACCAGCCCCTTCCTGCCTTGATGGAGAGGTGGTTCGATACCACTCATACCTTTCACCTTCCTTTTGGAAAGTTGACTCTAGAACATGTTGCATTCGCCACCATTACCGGCATCGCTTGTGCCGGAGACTCTGTCCTCTTTGATGCGAGCTTGCATCGGATGACCTCAGACACTGTTGCTTACATCAACCATTTCCTTGGTATAGTTCCAAACATGAAGGGGACTCATACCATCAAGCTGGACTCAATTCAGAGCTTCTACACTCACAAAAGAGTTGCAGCGATCATTACCCCTCGAGAGATTAATCAGGTGGTTCAAGCCTTCCTGGTATACTTGGTCGGCACTACTCTTTTTGCTGATACAGCCAGCTCTATCAATCTGATGTTCATAATGTTGCTCTGAGATCTAGATTTGGTAGCCTCTTATAACTGGGGGAGCTATGCTCTAACATATTTATACCGGAGTATGGATGAGGTAGTTCGTGGGGCGAAGAGATTCTGTGGCTTATGGCACGCCACTCTGGTACTCCTAATTCCTCTTTTGATTTATTCTAAAAGTTTCTTGTTTGTCATCCGCTAATAATTTCTCTTTGTAGGTTTGGGGATTGGAGCTGGAGCTAATCGTCGGGATATCCTATGTGGTAGATCATCAATATCATCATAGAAAATATCCATAACGAAATCCAACACATAGGATTTGAAGTCACGTTCCTTTTCCCGGTCAACAACGTCCATCAACTCCACTACAAGGACCTCTTCATGATCCGGAGATAGCACCAGTTCTTCCACCACTAGTTCCTCCATAATAACTTCACTAGCCCTATTCACCAGTTCAGCAAAAAATTCAAAACCGGGGACCAATTTCTCAATAATCATTAACGGCTTAGGAGCTCCTCGGTATGGGGTATTAGCACCTTCTCCACAAATGTCTCCCACAATGGCTTAATCTTTGACTTAGTCTTTGCTTTCTTCTTCCCAGACTTAGTCTTAATTTTACCATCTTCCTCAGATTTGCCATCCTCAGAATATCCTATCCCATGCTTCAAAAATGCGACCTTAGACTCCACATACTCAGGTGGGCCTTTCTGATCCCTTCCTAACCCCATTCTAGGCATAAAATTCTAGTTCTTCATCATATTCATAATTTTGGGATTCAACTAATCTTGGTAAATCATGCAAATTTTAAAGCTCGGACTAAGAGGGATTTTCTGAGGTGCTAACTTCAAAGTAGCAACAACGGCTTTAGTTTCAGCCGAGATGGTGACCACTCTTCCCTCATATGGAAACTTAATCTTTTGATGCATAGTGGATGGGACACCTCCCAAGGGATGGAACCAAGGCTTTCCTAGTAAGATGGTAAAGGTCATTGGGATATCAATCATATGAAGTTTGACCTAAACTTCAATAAGTCCAATTTTGGCCAATGCCTTGAATGTTCCTTCAACAGGCCTTTTAGTGTCATCATAAGTCTTAATCACCACATTAGACGGCTTCAAATCTACCACTATCAATCCCAACTTGGGCAGAATCTTTAAAGGGCAAATATTGACAGCAAATCCATTGCCCACCATCACACAACAGGTTAACTTTCCCTTCACTTCTGCCTTGATGAACAAAGGCTTGAGGTGATCTCTTCCTTCTAGAGGCAAATCCTCATCAGTAAACATAATAGCTCCATGGGGGCTTTCTGTTAATGCATCTGCCAACTGTTCAGGGGTATGGCTTGTAGGAACTTTCTTATGATCTAAAGCCATAACTAGTGCCTCTCGATGAGCTTTTGAGTGCATAAGCATCTCCTAGACACTAGAGAGAGTTTTCTCTTCCTTCTTGGCCTCAGCATTTTTCTCGATTTTCTCTTCTTTCTCAGATTCTTCTTTTGAGTCTTTCTTTCTCTCCAAACTTAACAGATTGCATTTCTTCCTCCTTCTTTTCAAGTTTTTCAACTGGTTGGATTTGCTTTCTTTCATCATTCTTCCATAGATCAAGAGCTCCTCCCTCTTCATTATCGGAGCTCCAAATATCTAGGACACTCACATTAATCTCAACAGACTGTTCTCTCAGACTTAGGCATTTTGGTTCGGGTTTTGGTGGTGCAAGTGTGGCGTCGACAAAGGAATTAAGGACTTGTTCCTCTGTCAAGCTGGTGTTTATCATGAGGATGGGTGGATTTGGTGGTGGTACATTATGGTAGTTGGGCAAAGGGTTATTTCTGGTGTTTGGTTTTCTATTTTTGGGATCGGTGATTTTACCTTTGTTAATCAAATCTTGGATTTCGTGTTTCAAACAAGTGCAATTGTCGGTGTCATGCCTAATGTTCTAATGGTATTTGTAATACAACTTCGGGTCAGCATTAGGAAATGGTGGTCTATGTGGTAAAGGTCGCAACAAGTTATTCTCGATCAGTTTCTCTAAGACTTTAGAGAGATGTCTCCCTAAATTAGAAAATCTTCGGTTATTGAACATCATTTATCTGCACGTTGCTACTTGACCCAATCCCATTGCTGGATCCGGCCCCTTCTCTAACTGGTGGTCTCCCACTGAAGGATTTTCTCTTTTGTGCTAAATCATATTCTTTCTACACCCCAAATCTATACAGTTCCTCAAAATTTTGGATCCCCAAATCTTTTAACTTCTTAGAGAGTGGGAGCACACATCCCTCCATTGCTATCACTAACTGATTAGTCTCGGTCGGCCGGTGTTTCATTTGTGCTAGCTTTGCTCTCCACCTGATCAGGTAGTTGGTAAAAGGTTCATTGAACTTCTGCTTTATATTCTATAAGTCTCTCAGAGGTGCTTCCGTCTGAGCATTAAGGCTATACTGTTTTACAAACGCGGCACATAATCCCTCCCAATCAGCTTGGATATGAGGTTCCAAGGAATAATACCACCTGAATGGTGCTCCTTCTAGAGACTGGGAAAATTGTTTGACAATTTGCGCTTTGCTCAACCCAGTTGTTCTTATATGGCTTATATACTACTTAAGATGTAGATGGGGATATTCAACACTAGTGAACTTCTTCATATCAGGAAATCTGAATTTTTGGGGTAGAGGGTCATCATCTTCTCCCAAACTTAAGTCGGAGTAGTTTATCGGAGCATCTATCCCTTTCTCCTTTATCTGCATCTGCATCTGAGCCATAGTTTTAACAAGATCTTTAGCCCAATCTAGCTTCTTTACACTTTTTTGGGCATTCCACCTTTGTCGGGTAATCGGTTCTGCCAATAGAGTTTCCTAGTCATCCTCTATTTCTTGCCTTTTCAGACTTTCAGCATCAAGATTAAATGGTGGTAGTGGAGGCGCTGGTGGTTTTTCTCTGGTTGAATTCATAATCTCTGTCATCATCTCTCACATAATTATTTTGGTCTGTTTGGCTATTTTTGCCTTAAACTATTCCGGATCAAAACTTGTTGATGATGTTTCTTTCGACATTCTGACTAAATGACCGGTGTCGGAGCGAGTCCAAGCGGATGACTGGTTTGGATCTATTCTGCAACCACCACAAGATAGAAATATGCATGGCGTGTATGCATGATATGCAAGTTTACTTAATTATTTAAGAAAGAAAATAACCATTTATTCACACATAACATATAACAAGACAAAGCTTTTCAAGCGGTATCTCCACCCATATTTCTCCCACACGCATATTCAATGGCGAGTTTCTTTTTCTAGGATTGTTGGCTTGGTTTCGATTATCAACAAGGGACATCAAAATCGACGGATGTAATAAATCTCTTAAGATGGGCAAATAAGTAGCAATTCTTTATAATAAAAATCAAGTCCATGTTCCATGGGTCGTGTTGGGCATTAAAGGCCTATCTTGGCATAGGCCGTGTACAAATGGGCCCTAGTGGGCAAGAAAGGCCTAACTTGATATAATCCATTTGCAATGGGCTTAGATTTTATTACAAGAATTGCTATATGGCATAAAACGCATGCAGTTGGAAAAAAACTTAGTAGACGTTGCTAAGTCATTTACATAAGCTGAGTCAAGGGTAACAAGCTACGACTCCTACAACTATATACATCCAATTTCGTCTCCCCACTCAAGGGTCCGTGTGACGTGGATAGTACATGCCGTGAGTGACAATAATCAAATACTTCACCACCAGGTTTGAGTAAAACACAAGCAATGAAGCAAAGATTATTGTTGGGTTATTTGGGACTTGTGTGCTCATTGTGTGGAATGTAATAAAATGCAAAGGAAATAAGGAAATAATCAAGGATGATAAATTACAAAACACAGGAATCAGTTTCTCTATCCCCAGTGGAGTCGCCACTGTAGGTAGCGTGGTCAATCGCGCCCTCAAGTGTTTGGCGACCACGGCACTATGCAAGCTCAGGGCATGCTAGGAAATACATAATGGGCTTGGGGCCCAAAATGGAGATGGAGTCGCCACCCGGAAAAAAGTCAGGACACACTATACAATAACTGGATTCCACGGAGGTGCCAGAAGCCGTCATTAGAGATCGGGTTTGGAAACTGGGTATGGGCTTTTGGAATGCCCACCCAACCTTGCGGTTGGCCTCCGTTTGTGTTTTGTCTTTTATTACCTTTTGATTATTAAATTATTTCATTATTATCATGTGGATTACAAACATTTCAAATTTTACATTTTGATCCATCTTTGCATATTAGTCCTATTTCATGCTTATAACCCGAACATTCAATTAAGTAATAAATTACACAAATACATATCAAATAAATAAGGAAGGGATTAGGGATTACAACACTTTGTATCATTAAATGAGGAATAAACTAAAAATAAACAAAAAATAAATCGATGGTAAATCATAAATATTCCTCTCAAGAACTAATTAAGGAGATGATCTTCTGATGATTAAGAAAACCACTCTAAGATCCTTGTAAAACTCGGAGGATTAAACTTTTCACAAATAGAAGAAACTATGAAGCAATAAAGAAAATCCATTCTTGTTAGCTTCATACATAATAAAGACAAATACTTAAGCAAATATAAACAAATAGTTAATTAAACACAATATATTGACTAATTACGTGTAATACGAGATATATGACAAGGAACATACATGAAATATGGCAAATTATACAAAATCAACATACTAGACGAAAGCAGAATCATACTGAATTCTAGCCAGGAGGTGATCGCCTCTTTCAAGTGGCGTCGCCTCTTGACCAATAGGTGACCTAGGATCGCCATATCACGAAGGGGTGACACCTCTACTAAGAGGCGTCGCCTCTTCAACAGAATACAACATATCACATATTTCTTAACTCGTAAGTAATTCTAAAACCAAGGCAAATAAGCAGAATTTAATGCTAATAAACATAAATCTACAACTAATATTGAACGTTCTACATAATCATGCCTCCAATATAATTTCAAATAGGCAACAAACATAGAAACAAGTATAGAAATCCAAGAAATCAAACTTTTATATAAAATAAACAACTTTAAGCTCAAAAGTGGAGATTCTCACTTATTTGAAAACGTTTGATCCACCTAACTGAGCTCTCAGAGTTTGCTTTGTAAGTTTGTGTACTTTGAATGCAAGAAAACCTTTTTTTTCCTTCAAGAAAATGCACTCTCCTTAATTAAACTCTTGTTTTTCACCCCTTTTTCACTCTCTTTTCTTTATTTCTCTCAAAGTGTGTTTTTTTTTCTGTATTCTCTAGTGTCTAACCTCCTCTCTCAGTCTCTAAAGTCCTTTATTTAAGCCTTCCTTTTTCCTTTCTTAATTCCCCAAAAAAGCAACTAGGACTACAAATTATCATTTTCCATTACTCCCCTTGCCCTCTCCACTCCATTTCTGCCTTGAAAGTCATCTTTTCACACACAAATCTATAGGCTAGAGATATGTGGGTCCACTTGGGGTGTAATGGGGCCAAAATGCATTTAATGCAAAGTTAAGTCGGCCACTGAAGATGCGTCGTCTCATCGAACCAAGGGCGAAGAGGCGTCGCCTCTTGGGAAGAGGTGATCACCTCTTTACCAAGCTTGGCCTAAGCCAATGGGCTTGGGCTCAAATTTGGTGTTTTGGATCTGGGAAAGGGATTTTGGGCTAGGTTTAGGCTTTCAAGTTCGTTTTAAAGAAAGCTTCAAGTCTTCTTACACTCAAAATTTTGAATTGATCATTATTGAGTTTTCGTTGCGAGTCGATCAAACCGATGGAGTCCACAGTAATTATAAAAAATTTAAAATTTAGTATCAAAATGAAATATAGATAAAAATTAAGATACCATTAATGCAATAAATCTTTATTTTTATGAAATGTCGTTTTTGCACTTTTTCATTTCCGTACATCATGGTATATAATTGTTAAAATTTTAAATGAGTAAATTTCAAATATATCGATTCTTTTCTTTTTCATTTTCAGAACATGCACTTTCTCCTATCATCTCTTTGGACACATGCTAACTATTTATATACTCACCAAAAAGTGCCTGGGAAAGATGGCTATGGAAACTCTTACATCCTAGTTCCTACATAACAAAATTACGGTTTCATATGTGCATTCATTGTCCTTGTAGGATGCTTTTGGAGTAAGGATGTGGTAGGGGAGGAGGTGTAGACCGAAGGTGAAGGAATCAGAGAAAGAAATCAAAGAGAGCTAGAGACGTCGACCGAGTACGCGGAGAGTGAGAAGAGGAGACAATTAAAAAGTTAGAAAAACCTTTTTTTTTTTTTAATTAAAAAAAGAGAAAAAGTTAGGAAGTAATCGGTTAATATTACCTGTGATGACCGTCAGTGTAAAAGTAAAATTTCCATTTGCATAGGTACAAACAATGTTTAAAAGGAAAAGGGTAGGGCTTCCTTCCTTTGATAAAATTCCTGTATTTTTTTTTTTGGTTTATTTCAGTTACTCTGTTGCATGCAAAAGCCATTGGTGACAGAATGGTGGGTGCGTTAGTGAGCAATTTTGTTTATCCATTGTCATCCTTCTATTCAACAAAAAGATTGCTTCCCAGATGCAAGCCACTCTCATCAGTGCATCTCTTCTCCTCCTTGCAGGTACTGCTTGCTTTTGTTCCAACTTGTTTCTTGAAGACACAATTTCCAAATTTCACTCACAAATTGACACTTTTGTATTAAACCCAATTGCTTTCTTTTCTTTGTAACTTCTTTCAAATGAAACTGAAATATGGGTACTCTCTATGCCTCTCTGTTTAGTATTTTGGTTTTCAAGGTGTTCATATGTTTGCAGGTGGGTGCTGAAACTGATTCCGTATCCAAACAGCTCCTTTGGCCGTCTCCTGATGATGATGTCCCGTTTTGGAACAGGGATTTCCCTTCATGGGATGCAACTTCAGAAGTTCCCATTGATATTGTGAAGGATTCCGATCCTATGCACATTATTCATGTTACAGCTGAGATGGCTCCCATTGCCAAAGTTGGTGGTCTTGGTGACGTTGTCACTGGCCTTGCTCGTGCTTGCCTATTGCGTGGGCATACAGTGGACATTATGCTTCCTTTTTATGAGTGCATTCAAAAGCAGCAAATTAGTGGCTTGGAATTGGTCACTGCATATAACTCTTATCATGATGGGAACTGGATCCAAACTAATGCATATCGTGGGGCAGTATCAGGGATTCCAGTGATATTTATAGAGCCATCAAATGAATTCTTCAAGGGGAAACAAGTGTATGGTGGTTCATACAATGAGTTGGAGGCTTATTTGTTTTTTAGCCGTGCTTGTCTTGAGTGGATGCAGGTTCCTTATTTTTATAAGAGTTCTCCTTATTTCTACCTTGCAACAACTTGCATAGTTTGACCGCAAAACTTTCTGTCGTATGATTTCAGCTGAATTTGAATTAGAAATATGAAGCATAATGTGTTTGAAGTCTTAAGTAAACCACTTGAATTGTACTTTACTTGAGCTGCATATGTAACATTCTTGATCTTTTAGTCTTTAGTATCATGCAGCAGAATCTTTTCTTGAATTCAGCCTTCCAACTTCACTGAAGTGGTAGAAAAAATTGATTGAATTGGTTACATCTCAATCCATGTGGTTTTTCAGAGATTTGTCTTAAAATCTACTTTGGACCTTTGATTCCATGCCGTATCTGGTTTTTTGGATATTTGTTTTAAAATCTATTTTTGGACATTTGAATCCTTGGTTGATCTTAATAGAAGTTTAATTCTTATTGTGTACTACAACTTTCTCATGATACATCTTACCAGGTTGCAGGAATTCAACCTGATATTATTCATGTCCATGAGTGGCAGACAGCTGCTTTGCCTCTGCTTTATTGGGATATGTACCACTATCTTTCACTTAAGGTATATTCTTTTATTATTTCTACTCCAAATATATACTGCTTTGACTTGGCAGCAAAAATGTTGTTGTGTGTAACTTGAAGGTCAAAATTTGTGTTTGTAGAAGCCACGGGTAGTATTAACTATACACAATATGGAGCATTATGGAGAGTGTCGGTTAGTTATTGTTTCTTCTCTTTTCTTCAACAATATGTGTAGCTAAATTTTCTGCTTATTCCTTGATGCATCCACTCTATCTGAAGATAATGTAAAGTTTTATAAGAGCGACAATGACTATTTTCTATTAATCATTGGATGAATATAAATGATAGTGACATAAGTGGTGCCTAAACACTTTTAAATCTATTATTTCAATGTTTGAACTGTTTTTCTTCATTTTTGCAATAACTGTGTGAATGAATGTGAAATTCTTTTTATCATTCAAATGCATTTTGCAATTTTACTATGCCTGAATGTGGAAATGCACAACATGAACCCAGTTTTTCAATTAAGATGATTTATTGAATTCTAAAGAGCCCGGTTTCCTTGTATTTTCTAGTTTTCTCAGTTAGCAGACAGAAAAATTTAGCATAGTGGATTACCAAGATAAAAGTTTGAACTTTAAAAAGAGGAGTGCAAGAAAAATGTACAAACCTCAATTCAAGTTAAACAAAAGAAAACCCACAACTATTCTAATCTCTCCAGGAATGGGTTCTATAGATCCTTTCTTCTAAATCCTCTCATTCCCTTGGAACCGGACCAGAACCCCATCAAATTTATGGGGAATCTTTTCCCACTTTGTGCAAGTCAAGGGCCTCTAGTGTTAGGATTCTGCTTGCTTAGTTGTTACTGTTATTTGAACTTGTGAATTTTTCCAAAGTCAAAGCTAATATGGGGAATCTGGGGGCTTAATTAATGAATCAAAGAATTTGTGTAAGAATGACGATAGGCAGGGTGCTCACTAAAATTGCACTACTCGTACCAAACCCATTTAATAACCTTATCACCCAAACTTGTCTCAAACCCAGTTAAATTCATCTCTTATTACTTTTGCTTGTGTCTATCTCAACTCCAATTAACAATTTATGACTACCTGCTGGTACCCGTTAATGTTATGGTGAATCTGTTTACAACTTTTTGCTTCATCTTCAGGTAATGAAGTTTGGATGATCAATTCTCTGTTCTTTTATTGAAATTTCTTGTCAAAGGAATGTTGGTAAAAATTCATTGTTGAATTTGATGCATATACCGTTATAACCTTAACAAGATTAGCTCTACTTATTCTTAAATTGTCAAATTCTTATTCTAATATACCACTGGGTTAGTAGTCTAGTCATCAAGTGTCTGCACAGTGCAAGGGACAAGGGCTTGAACTCCTTGAAGATCCATTCCCTTTATAGTTTGCATGGAAAACTTATCTAATATTCCAAAGTTGTCAGTTTAAATGAAAACTCAGACAAATGTTCTGAGTACTACCAAAAATCCATTGTTTTTAACATTTATGGCTTTATTGCATTGCAGGCAAGAGCAA
The DNA here is from genome assembly GCA_949671775.1 of Mallotus repandus. Taxonomy (NCBI): domain Eukaryota; kingdom Viridiplantae; phylum Streptophyta; class Magnoliopsida; order Malpighiales; family Euphorbiaceae; genus Mallotus; species Mallotus repandus. Next base: position 29,373 of record CATIWM010101598.1, on the reverse strand, counting down.
CTCAGCAAGTGTGGTCTTGACGGGATTATATATGCAACTGTGGAAAAAGTGAGTATTTCATGGCATGTACTCATTTATTGTTTTATTTTTATCACTTGAAGCTACGTATAGCTCTAGAATTGTTATTTAAGTGTCTAAAAATAATTATTTGCAATTCATGGTGGAGAAATTTTCTTGTAATCCTTTACATTTGTGTGATTTTTCTTTGGAAGTAAACATGTTAATGATGGATCAATTATCTGGGGGTTTGCATATTATTTTTTTCTCATTTTTGAGAGTTATTCACATTCCTAGCTGAAGTTTTGAAGCACCCATGTCAACAACTAAATGTTGGACTATCTCTAATATCACTTAACTGGCAGGCAGTTGATGATCGAACCGTTGGCCATAATCCTGAGAGACTGAGCTTACTAAAAGGTGGAATAGTATACAGCAATGCAGTAATGTAAGTAATTGTGCCGATTCTTGGGTTTTTGTGGATGCTGTTTGATTTTTATTTTTGAGTGTTGGGATGTAACAAAAGTGGAGGTTCTGAAAAATCCATAAAAGATTCTATATAGGATAAAGTCTTGATAGAAATAGGCCTATGATCATGAAGAGGCTTTAACATAATTTTGTCTCTATAAAAATTATCATCATGGTAAAATTCAACTTGACATTTTAGGATATGGTTCTGAGACTGGACAAATTTTGACATTGTTTAAAGGTTATAATCATGAATTGGATCCTTGGACAAAGTTTGACATTATTTAAAAGCTATAATCATGAATTGGATTCCCAAATTTATCTGTAACTGGAAAAGAGCAATTATAGCAGTAACAGAACTTATGGAATCTAGGCAAAGCACCTAATTCATTCAAATGTTAGAAATCTCAGATTTGGATCCCTTCAGTTGAGGTTAGTTTTTCACCCAGCTATGAAATTCTAAATTGTGTATCCTTCTTTTGAGGATTTTTGGCTTATTTGGAGGTGATGGATCAAAATTTGAGGATTAAATCATTTTATTTTACTGAATATATGCAGAAAAATGCTGAATAGTGATCTATCTTGTTAGTCTGTAATTAGCATCAGATAGATTAGGGTCTACATCTCCATGCATGTGGACTATAAAGTGTGCCTTTGAGTAGGTCACGTAAAATAAGAACTATTTAAAGTTTGTTTCACCTCCAGCATAATTAATCATTCCTTTTGCATTTTCCTGTGGCATTGCATAAACTTCACTGGCACATTAATAAAGTTTAAGAATGTTTGGACTGGCAACTGTCAGTTAATGGTTGATAATGTAAGACTGCTATGTATAAAGATGAAGATTCACTTTGCAGAATCACAGCATAACTCGCAGTAGACATGCACTTGTCTGTGAAACTATTAAGAATTATATGTATAAATTGTTATGTTAGACATATTTTTGATATGATGCTGTATGTGTAAAATATAGACATTAGCGTATTTCATTCATGCCTGCACATCAGCCCTTGTGTCTGTTTCTTGCATGATGTAGTCACTTCTCTTTTTTCAGTACAGTCTCTCCAACTTATCTCAAGGAAACACTCTGTTCTGGATGGTTAGCAAGCACCTTGATAACACATCGCGATAAGTATGTTTGTCCACATTTTCAAGTTTAATCTATACTTAATTTACTAGACTGTATTTGTTTACTTGTTATGCAACATAGCTAGTTAGTGCAAGTCACAGTATAGTGCTATTATATTTGAACTCTTCCGGATTGATCTTGTAATCCCAATTTTGAAATTTTAAGTACATCTGCAGCAACAGAAAGCCTTCCTTAAACAAGTGGTGAAATGGTCGTCTTTTGTGGCATTGTTGAGTATTTTTTTAGTGTTTAGTCTGTTATGTGTGTAGTTCAGGGGAATCAGCTGCTGATCCAACATTTCTTAACTTTAAGACTGTTTATTTTTTGAACTTCCTGAGTTGCTTGAATGAGCCAGCTGGTGCACTTGAGATAAGAATTTTTTAATCTGTGTCTTTTTCTGAGTGTTTATGAATCTTGGATAGCATTAGTCATCTACTTTTATAAGGGAGTCCAAATTCTTATAGGATTTGATGTCTTCGATCTTAAAGGTTTAGGATTTGCTTGAATCAATAAAATAGTTATGCTCCTTGGTAATAAGAGCTTAATAAACCAACTGATCTAAATGGACTGGATTGATAAAATGAGCATGGGACCAGGAGGCAAGACCATGTGAACAATTGGCAGTTGTCCTCCCATAAAGGACACTTCAGTTGACAGACACCAGGTAAACCCCAGAAATAATATATAAACAATGAGATGTTAGGTAAACCCCAAGTGAACCCCTTCATTGTTTGATTCCTCTCTTTTGGTGCTCTCATTTGACTTGATCATTGGAGGTGGTATGCCAAAAACCCAGCCTAGTTTGCTGCTCACTGGTTTCCTATCTTGCTAATCCCAACTCACTTAGGCAGATCCAGATTGGGGTCATCAGTGGTGCAATGAACAAGGCATGCAGCACCATTGGAGAAAGAAAAAGGACAAACCAGTGGCCACCTACACAATCAAACTTCATCACCATCTTTATCTACTTCTTATGTTTGGTATCAAATCTTCTGTAAGCTGGTTTTATAACATGCTAACATTTTTTCAGTTCACTCTAAGTTTGCAGTCTACCTCTATTATGTGCCTGCTATTATATGAACATCCAAGCTTCCTTTTCATAGTTTAGGTGCCTATCTGTGACACAATGCAACAAGTTATTCTCGATGAATGGTTCCACTAGCTACCTATATCTTAGGGCTAGACTGGAAATATAAATATTAAGGTTGAAGCTGTTGAGAAAGGTTTATGGCTACCTTCTTAGCAAAGTTTATGTATTCTCCATAGAGATCCTCAGCTAATTGAGGGCAGGAGCTGTAAAAGTTAAGCCATTTGCATTAACATGCTTGCTAGAATATTTTATTCATACTTGTTGAAGCATCTGGTTAGCTGTATTTCTGGGTTACAGCCTACCAAACAAGCAACCATTTTATCACATGTATCTCTGTACTCGGTGCTCTGGTCTTGGCAAAGTTGTCGAATTTGTATGCAATTGTTATGTTACAGTGTGCATTTTCGCATACCCAGATGTTTTCATATTACTATTATTATACCTTATTTTCTCCTTCACACTTTTATTTTTGTCTGCAAGACTTTGTTATTGCCGTTTTCTTTGCATCTATCAATATGGTATTATGGAATTTGTAGGTACTTTGGCGTTTTAAATGGGATAGACACCACATTGTGGAATCCTGCTACTGATGTTTTCTTGCCTGCCAAGTTCAATGGTAATTTTTGACTTTTTAAAAATTCGTATTTTCCTTTTTATTCTATGAAATAATATCTGTTGACATAGAATTGATGCATGTGCATTTTTCTAGCACAATTTAGATGTGTTTGGTACGGGAATATTGCTCTGTATTGTACTTCTGCATTGCTTAAGATCCTAAAGACCAAATTCCTCTTGTCGACCATTTATTTGTAATGTATAGGAAATTGCAGATTCCTAGGAACATAATATATTTGCTGTTTTTTTTTTTCTTTTTTTTTTGCTTTTGATATGTGTGTGCAGGGATGAAAGTAAATGTAAGAGTTCGTTCTTAACTGTTTGAAATGCATGTTTGGTCTTGTCATGCTACCAGTTTTTCACTGTCTATATTGTTGACTATTAGTCTTAAATTTCATTACCTAAATAATTTTAACATAATAAATTTGAGGGACTAAATTGCTGTAGTCATTTTTGCTATATCATTTCTGCAGCTCAAAATATCGAGGGCAAGAAGCTATGCAAGTACTATGTACAAAGGGGACTTGGTTTGGCTCCCAAGAAAACTGTAGTTGGCAACCATATGCCAGATGAAGCGCTTAAGGTCCCTTTGGTTGTTTGCATAAGTAGACTAGTTCCTCAAAAGGGTCTTCATTTGATTACGCATGCAATTAAGCATGTTGAAGAACTTGTAAGTTCATCATTCCTTTTGTCCTCAAAGAAAATTTTGTGCACAAGAGCATCTGCTCTCTTTCTTCCCTTCTGTAGTTGGCACGTGTCTAGAGCCTACTAGAAAAAAATCTTCTGGCCATCTGCTAGATTCATTAGGGCTATAGCTATGTCTTTCATTAATTTTTTTTAGTGATCACTTAGGTTATTGTTACTATTGTTTAGAATAGGAAGTGATTGACATACTGATTTATAGGCTGATTTATTGTAATTAATTTTCCTTCCTAGAATAGGATTCTTAAACTTTTTCTTCCTAGAATGGGATTCTTAAACTTGTATACAAACCTATACAATTGATGAATGATATAGACAACAAATTCCTTTCCACTCTTTCGTGTATTACTTTGATTACATGGTATTAAAGCTCTCTTGGAGGGTTTTGAGAATTTAAAATTTCTATTCAAACAAATTTCTGGAAAAGGTGTTTTTTTTTTTTTGAGAAACTGTCGAAATCTTGTTCACCGCCTTCAGAGATTTTTTTTTTCTGTTGACACCACCAGCCTAGGGAGGTGTGCCTTGTGCCAGTCGGTCATTACCCAAAGACCAGTCACCTAAATCAACACGCGTGAGTCACACACGCCGTCAGAAGTTTCTGCCTTGAATCCATGCGCCAACACATGAAGGCATGTCAGCTGCCGGAATTTGCTCCGGTTGACATCATTCAACTCACTTTTGTCAGTAGTCTTTGATTTCATACCTAGTTGGGTCTGCTTTTGTGCAGTTGTGAGACCTTTTAGCGGTATAGGTTTTGTCCAAATATTGTTAGTATTTTAGTTCTTTTTTTTTTGAGTTTTTTGGCTATTCTTTTGCAATATAGATGAGAAAAAGGTGGTTATTGTCTCTGATGCGGTTTCATTGATGTCAAAAATCACGGAACATAAGCTTAGTGGTAAATTATTTGGATTGGAGTAAAATCCTTAAAACTATATTTGAGTATTGCAATGGATGATCGTTTGACTGAGAATCCTCTTGGTGGAGATTCGAAAAAGTCTGGCAGATACGTGATTCCATTAACAGTGAGGTGGTTGGTATGGTTACTCACTGTGGGACGACTAAAGAATTAATGAACTATTTAGAGTTCTTGTACTCCAGATTGGGGAATATTTCCCATCTCTATGAAGTGTGCAAGACCTTTTATAGGGTAGGAAAAAGGAGATGGATCTCTTACTAGTTATTTTATGGATTTTAAGAAAACATATGAAGAACTGAATATGCTGCTTCAATTCAATATTGATATAACTGTACAACAAACTTAACGAGAAAAGATGGTTGTTATGAGCTTCTTAGCTGGTCTTCCTTTTTGAGAAAACTAAATCTCAAATTCTTTCTAGCGAAAGAGATTTCTTCTCTATTAAGATACTTTCATTAGAGTCTTGTATACAGAAAGTTCTCCTTTTGTTCAAATTAGTGCACTTGTCAGTTGCAATAATACGACTTAATCAAGGAGACAAAAGAACATGAGTGGTAGCAAGGGATCTAGTAATTGTGAGAAGTCAAGCAACTATGACAGGAATAACAACACTCGTCGACAAGAGTCAGGACAGATAGTGTATCAATATTGTCATAAGCTAAGACATATAAAGCGGGGGGTATATTGCATCATTAGTACCATAATTTTGCCTCATGATTCAAAATAGTACCAGATTTTTAATTTTTTTTCTTTTTAGTACCAAAAATTCTATTTTTTTTCTTTTTAGTACCATAAGTTCTATTTTTGCTTCAGATTAAAGTACTTCAAACATATCCGATCAAATTTAGCATATGTGGCAGCCGGAATAAACATATTTTTAGTATATTCGCCGTGTAAACATCTCATTAAACAGCCTAATCATCTTGTTGGTTTCATAGAACAAATTTTACTTATGGGCCCCGCAAAAATAAAATTTCAGCAAATTTTATTTTATGGAGCCTCACAAAAATAAAATTTTAGCAAATTTTATTTTATGGAGCCCACAAGATGATTAAGTTGCTTAATTGGATGCTTACATAGCGAATAGACAAAAAATATACTTATTTAGCTTGCCACGTATGCTATATTTGAGGGACTTTAATCTGTAGCAAAAATAGAACTTGTGGTACTGAAAAGAAAAAAATTAAAATTTTGGTATCATTTAAAAACATGGGGCAAAATTATGGTACCAACGGTGCAATAAACCCGCGGGATTGCAAGAAGTTGCGTAATAAGAAAACTTAGTCTGCACATATTGCATCCACCATAGGCACTTTTGAGAAGTTCGTTGCCATCACCAAGTTAGGTAAACTTAAAACATTTCTTGTTTCCTCCTCTTCAAAGTGGGTCATTGATTCTGGTGCTATAGATCATATGACAGGTAATTCTAATATGTTTTCTACCTGTCAATCATACAAGTCTACCTCTGTTATTACTTTAGCAGATGGGTCAACATCTTGTGTTATTGATCTGGCACAACAAGTCCAATACCATCACTTCATTTGTAATTTGTTCCTCAGTTATCTTTCAATCTGATTTCTATTAGTAAACTCACTCGTATCCTTTATTGCCGTGTCTCATTTTTTCCCGATTATTTTTTATTTTAGGATCTTACAACAAAGAAGATTGTTAGTAAGGGACATGAGTCTGGAGGTCTCTACATCCTTGATACTAAAGTTCCAAGATCCATAACCTGTTCTGGGGTCATAATACCATTTGAAGCACATTGTCGTCTGGGCCACTCTTCTCTCCATGTGTTAAAGCAACTTTGTCCTCAATTTCAAAATTGATCTTCATTAGATTGTCAGTCTTGTCAGTTTGCGAAACACCATCGTCTTTGTTTGAGTCCTAGAGTCAATAAACGAGCTAGTGCTCTTTTTGAGTTAGTCCACTCAGGTTCTTATCCAGTTGAGTCCACTCAGATGTTTGGGGTTCTTATCCAGTTGAGTCCAAAATTGGGTTTGTTATTTTTATTGATGATTATTCTCGCATGACATTGTTATATTTGATGAAAAATCTTTCTGAGGTGTTTTCTCATTTTTCTGCTTTTTGTGCTGAAGTTAATAATCAATTTAATGTTTTTGTATGAATATTAAGAAGTGATAATGCTAAGGAGTACTTATAAGACTCCTTCCAAACTTATATGCATCAACATGACATTCTTCATCAAACCTTTTACATAGATGCACCATCTTGAAATGGAGTTGCTGAACGGAAAAATAGACACCTTTTATTTCAAATAAGGTTCCCAAATCTTTTTGGGGTTGATGCGGTTTCCACAACATGTTTCTTGATTAATCATATGTCATCATCTGTTCTTCAGGGTAAGACTATAACTTTGTTTACTATTAAGCCTAGGATCTTTGGGTGTACTTGCTTTATTCAGGATGTTCGTCCTCAAGTTACCAAATTAAATCCAAAATCTTTGAAGCGTGTTTTTCTTGGGTACACTTGTGTTCAAAAATGTTATAGATGTTATAGTCCCACTCTTCAAAGGTATCTTGTGTTTTTGCTGATGTTACTTTTCAAGAAATCACACCTTTCTTTCCATTTACCCCTTATCCCAGTCAGAGGGTGGACCATGATTTGTTAATCTGTACTGTTCCATCAACTGTTTCACCTGTTGACTCTATCCCTGCTATGCCTAAACCACGTATAGTACAGGTTTATTCTCAATGACCAACCACTTTGGATTCATGTCCTGCACCTGCTCCTTCGTTCTCGGATCCAATCTCAAATGATTTAGTTCCTATGTCATCAGATTCAGAACTAGTCTCTAATAATGATGTTCCTATTGCCATCCGCAAAGGTAAATGTGCATGTACTTATACAGTGTTTTCATTTGTATTCTACAATCATGTCCTCCTCCACTTGTTCTTTTATTGCTTCTCTTGATTTTGCCCCTATTCCTAAGACTATTAAAGCTCTTTCTCACCTTGGCTGGGATAATGTTATGATTGAGGAGATGAATGCTTTAGAAGCCAATGGCACTTGGTCCTTGGTGGATTTACATGTCGGAAAGAAGGCTGTTAGGTGTAAATAGGTGTTCACAGTGAAAGTCAATCCTGATGGTCCATTGCCCGATTGAAAGTCTGTCTTGTAGCTAAGGGATATGCTTAGACTTATGGGGTGGATTATTCTGATACCTTTTTTCCTAGTGCCAAACTAACTTTTGTTAGGTTCATTTCTATGGCAGCTACTTATAATTGGCCTCTTCATTAGTTAGACATCAAGAATGCTTTTCTTCATGGAGATTTTAAGAGGAGGTTTATATAGAGCAACCGCCTGACTTTATTGCTTTGGGGGAGTACGGGGAAGTTTGCTATCTTCATAAGTCTCTGTACGGGTTGAAATAGAGTCCTCGTGCCTGGTTTGGAAAGTTCAATCAGGTTGGTGAAAATTTTGGTATGAAGAAAAATAGGTCTGACCACACTCTATTTTCTACAAACAATTTGATAATGGCATCATTCTGTTCATCGTGTGCAAGGATGATATTGTAATCACTAGCAGTGATTCTATAGGGATTTCATCCGTTAAATCCTTTCTCCACACTCAGTTTCATACCAAAGATTTGTGAATGTTAAAATATTTCTTGAGAGTTGAATTGACTAGGAGTAAGAGAGGAATATTCTCATCTCAAAGGTAGTATGTGTTTGACTTACTATTTGAAACAGAAAAATTAGAGGCTAAAGCATGTAGTACTCCAATGGTTCTTAATTTGCAGTTGACAAAAGATGGTGAATTATTTGAAAATCCTGAGAGATACAGAAGATTGGTTGAGAAGTTGAATTATCTTATTGTGACTCGTCCAGATATCGCTTATTCAGTTAGTGTGGTAAGCCAATATATGTCATCTTCAACTATTGATCACTAGAAAGCAGCATAACAAATTTTGTGCTATTTAAAAGCAGCACCTGGGCGTGGAGTTCTGCATGGCAATCATGGTCATACTAGGATTGAATGTTTTTCAGATGTTGATTGGGTAGGGTTTAAGGAAGATCGAAGATCCACTTTTGAATATTGTGTCTTTGTTGGAGGTAATTTGGTTTCATGGAAAAGCAAAAAATAGAATGTAGTTTCATGATCGAGTGTAGAATCTGAAGACAAGGTTATGGCCAAGTCTGCGTGTGAAATAATGTGGGTATATCAACTCCTCAATGAAGTGGGTTGTAAGGTCTCGATGCCAGCTAAGTTATGGTGTAACTTTCAAGCTGCGCTTTATATTGCTTCTAATCCAGTCTTTCATGAAGGAACCAAGTACATTGAGATTGATTGTCATTTTGTTCGTGAAAGAATTTAGCAAGGTTTGATTTCTACAGGATATGTGAAAACTGGAGAATAATTGGGAGATATCCTCACAAAAGCCTTTAATGAGGTTTAGGTTGATTATCTTTGTAACAAGTTCGGATGATTAACATCTATGCTCCAGCTTGAGGGCGAGTGTTACAGGCTGTATAGTTTAGAATAGGAAGTGATTGACATACTGATTTATAGGCTGATTTATTGTAGTTGATCTTCCTTCCTAGAATAGGATTCTTAAACTTGTATATATACTTATACTATTGATGAATGATAGAGACAACTGATTCCTTTCCTCCCTTTCATGTATTACTTTGATTACAGTTATAAAATTTTGGTCCTCTTTTCTTCTCCTTTTCTTAGTTTACTTTTTAGACGGATAGGGCCTTCTCTCACATTCAATATAAGACAGTTACTTTTCTCTCTCAAATTCACTATAAGACATGAGTTAGTTTCTATTTGAATTAAAGGAATTGATGAATGTAAGAACATTGCCTTAACTTGAATGACTGAACCTCTTTAGGCTTTGTACATCTCTTTAGCTTAGCAATCTCTACTCTTTTCGTCATCCTTCAGCCTCAATTTCGTGAGCTTTTTCCTTGGCAATTTTTAAGCATCCTTCTATTTTCCTTATTTGTTTCTGTTCATGTTGACTCCTTCCTGCTATTTTCCTTGTAAGTTTCCCACCTCCTCAATGTCTGTCTATAGTTACGCTAATTCAATCTGCTTAGCTTGTAGCTTAGTTGTTCTAGATATTTACAAGGAATATTCTAGATATATACTATTCTACACTTGCTAATATTCTCAAGTAGTAAACTAGGAGAATATTCTAATTATAGGCAGGCTTGTAAGCCCTTTGTGGAAGCTTCCAAGCACCTTGCTAGAGCCGTGGGAAGAAGCTACTAGGCTTGGGAAAAGTTTCGGCACACTTGAGCATACTTCTTGAGACTTCCTTACCATACCTCAACCACAAATAGACTAGGCAAAGCAACCAGCCATAGAGGTTTGATTTGGCTCAAATCTACCCACGAAGAGGTTCCATCGGCCAAGTCAAGTAGCCTACTTAGGTGGCCTGTAACATTCTCTCCTAGTCAATTATGCAATGTCCTCGTTACACCTTCATCCTTGTAGCGCTGGATGCGATCAATGAACTGCAAAAATAAATCCTTTCATTGCTAATTGACCTTGTGATCTGGCAGATTTTCCATTTGATTAACTACTTGATATAGTTGGGAACTCTCTTATGATTCACCCTAGCGGCAAGAATGCAATCATTTTCCTTGATAAATTTGGTGACAACTGTTGGCATATGCTTGGACTCATTTCAACTTGGATCTTCATTGTCTCCATGAAAAGGTTTTAAAAGATGGAAGACATTGTGGATTTTGAGCCTTGATGGACTGGTAGGCAGTTTTCCCCAACACATTTGATGATAGGAAATGGAACTTCGTACTTTCTCATCAAGTCCTTATGCACCTTCCAAAGTGACTTAAATTAGTTTGGCAGCTGCTTCATCATCACCATGTCACCTCTTGCATGTTCCCTTGGGCATTTCTTAGTGTTAGCTCCTTTCTTCATCTGTTTGGTTGCCTTGTCAAAGCAAGCCCTTGTAATGTCCATCTCGTGCCATTCCCTTGCAAATTTGTAGGCAGCAGGGTTAACTCGATCATGGGAAGAAGTACTAGCAATTGGAGTTAGATGTTGTTGTCCCATAACAATCTCAAAAGGACTTTTACCCATTGCTCACTTTTTTTGAAGATTATAAGAGAATCAAGCCACATTAAGCAACTTTTCCCAATCTTGTTAATGGACATTTACATAGTGCCTTGGATACAACTCCAATAGAGCATTGATGTGCTTAGTTTGGCTGTCACTTTGGGGATGGAAGTTTTTAAAGAAGTTTAGATTAGTCTCCAATAGTTTGAATAGCTCATGCCAAAACACCATGCAGGCTGGAATGAAAGTGCCATACTTGCTATCCAGTCAATTACCACCATAATACCTCCATACCCATTAGACTTAGGCAACGCCATAATAAAGTTACCACCATAATGCTGCCATACCCATTAGACTTAGGCAATGCCATAATAAAGTCTATTGAGACACTCTCCTAAGGTCTTTCAGCAAGGGGCAGTGGCTCGAGGAGACCAACAGGATGTTATTGCTCCACCAAGGTCTTTCAATGTTGAACCCTTGTAACACAAAAACTAATTGGCTTATGTTGAGGTTCAATCTACCCCACTTATATGACACACTATCTCTTATATTTTTTCAATGTGGGATATTTTCCAATGCTCCTCTTTAAGTGCAACTGGACTTGAACAATAATGGACATACCAACATGTGGTACAAAATAATCCAACATCATAAGGGCCCCCCACAAATAATCTTATGAGCTTTGGTTATGCGGACATATTGATAGGGTTGAACCATGTAATACAAAATCAATTAACTTATATTTAGGCCCAATTTACATCATTTATATATCACTTCATCCTTTATATTTTTCATTGTGAGATATTTTCCAACAAGTTTATGATTTCATATTTTTTTGGAGTTCCATTCTTTCATTGTCTTCTTCATGCGTGACTTGTGTTGAGACGTAGGCATGTCAACATCTAACATGATGCTTGTTGCTAGAAATAGTTGTACATGCTCATATGATGTTCTTGCACCAAAAAGAAACCATAGCATTATATGTTGGAGTTATCTATTATCTGTGAAATTTTGCTAAGTTGATGTGGTTGAGTCAATTATGAGAGTGTGAAGTCTTATTTTTTATCTATTATTTGAGTCAATTCAGGGTGGGCAGATGGTTATCCTTGGAAAGGCTTCAGATGGTCGAGTTGAAGGAGAATTCAAGCATCTTGCTGATTTGGTATGGAATTTGAGGCTTTCTAATAGATTTTTCTTGCAGCTTTCCTTAATCAAAGATGGCAAATATTTTTTCTACTCTATAAATGATGTTGTCCCTATTTGTATTTCACATGATCTCCACCTTGATGACTTTTGGCTTTTTCTTGATGGCGGATTGGTATTTCTCCTTTTGAGTTACCATGATATGGTTTATGTCTTAATTTCTAAGAGTTGTTAAAACCAAACCCGGGAGTATATGAATCCTAGAGGTGTAGATCTGGGTCAATGGATTTACAGCACTATATGCCACGTCTCTTCATTGCCTGAAATGTGCATGAGGCTGCCTAATTAGCATCTTAGTGAGTAAAAATTACAAGAGCTCTCCCTTTTTCTGGGCAGAAAGTTGCAAACACCAACTTACATTTTATTTTTCTTGTTTTCTATCCATTGCACCTGCTGGGAACAGCCTGTCCTGTGTATATTATCATTGCATACTCAGTAGTCCTAATTAAGTGAATTAAATCAAAACATTACATTTGTGTATTGTTTCTGTTTTGTTTGAAAACTTATCTCTAGATTTCTGTTGCTATCTGATGCAACGAAAGGTATTGAAATTCCATTTTCTCAAATTATTGATGAACTGCCAAGATAGTATAATTTTTTCTTTTATTTTAAGTTTTAGAAGAGGTCTTATCTCGAGGAAATAAAATGGCCCTAACTCATTTTCTGAGAGTTACAACTAGCTGCTGGAATTAGAGAATTCAATTTTCTCATGCTACTTATTTCATGAATCTTTTGATTAATATGCATTTTATTGACTTTGGGAAATGGTGGGTTATCCAAATAAGCATTTCTGGGTTCTTTCTTCTGTAGATAATGGTCCTTTGTCATGTATTAAGTGTTATACTTTTAATTTTTCAATTTGCTTGGAATCACTTTTAGCTCAATAGTCAACTCAACTAAGCCTTAATCTCAAGTTAACTGGGGTCGGCCATATGGATTGTCATTCTCCATTCTAAGCAATTGTGGGCTACCTCAGAAAGTTTTAGAGCCTCTAGATCATTTTGTATCATCCTTCTTCATGTTAATTTATGCACACCCATTCCGCTCTTCTCTTGTAACTTGGAATGGAAAATAAACAGTAGTGCAGGTGTGCATTCATTGTTATTATTTGTTTAATGCATTTATATATATGTATATATATATATTTCCTTTATTATTTTACTTTTCCTCCAAGTTGATGACAATTTTTTTATCTATCCATTTTGTAGCATAACCATGGTACCAGCGTTCGCATTCTGTTAATGTATAGGTAAAAGATCTACTTTACTAATTTTGGGAATCCCCTTAACCCCTTTTTTTTCCTTTCTTTTCCTTCTTCACCAATTCTGCAGTCCTCTCTTTTAAATAGGTTAGAAATTTCTTTCTATATAACAGCCAAATGAGTTCATTCTTACTATTTTTCATCTTACACAGTGAGGAGCTCTCCCATATGCTTTATGCTGCAGCTGACATAGTGTTAGTCCCTTCCATCTATGAGCCTTGTGGACTTTCACAAATGATCGGAATGAGATATGGTGCGGTATGTAGGAATTTATCTGTATAGTGTTATTGATGCCTTCTAACTCATGATTTACATGGAAATACCAAAATCTATTTTGCAGTTGCTCATTTGATGCTCATGTAACTTGAAAATTTATAATTTAGAATGTTTAAAGTTCAAAGCTTTTATTGTATTGTGTTTGTAACACTATTGATTTGTGCACAATATTGAATACATGCTTGAAATTATTGTTGGATTGTTTTGTATCCTATTGAGTGGATAAACGTTAAAAGTACGTAGTGTTTTATGAAATTTAAAGCAAGATGAAGCATTTATTTGCATTACAATGATCAATTCAGGTCCCTTTAGTTAGAAAGACAGGTGGCCTTGCAGACACAGTCTTTGACATGGACGACCTGTCAAACAGCAAGATAGCTAATGGGTAATATGATTTCTAATCATGAATTTTAGATTCCTTATTTTTCCAGTCATTGTCCCAATATTTTCTGCAGTGCAGGCATCCTTCAGTTCATATTTCCCTATATCTACTATGAGATGTATCGATAATTAAGTTGTGCTTATTATATGTTTTTTTTTTTTCCATTCACTGAACAATTTTTCTTTAACCTAGTATGTCTCATATCTGTTGTGTACAATGGTTAAAAGCTACAGTTGATGGAAAAGATAATCCAGTTTATATAGAAACAGAAAAGTATCTAGGTCTAATAGCCATAAAGCAAGAGTTTTTACGTCAATAAAAATAAGTTGCATCAGTAAAAAATAAATTTCACATATGTAGATTAAGCCTTGTGATTATGAGAAGGACAAACATATCATTACCTAAGCCATGTTAATATATAAATTCAAGCTTTTGGTTGGACAATATGAAGTATTGTACATTGCAACTTGCAATTTGATTACTTCCTCGAGAATTCTATGCTTCTTTGGTTTCTTGAAATCCTTGCATGCATTTTCTAAAGAATTACCAGATGATCATCGATTGCATGCATGAGCATTGTGCAGGCTGAGATTAGTTGACATACTTCTGCATCTCAATGTTCACCACGTGATTTGTTTTTTCTAATTTATGACTTGTATGGCTCATGTATTCCCTTTTTTTTTTTTTTAAAAAAAAGTTCATTCTTAAATATTTAATATTTTTTAAAAAAAGGGGTCATTTTTAAATATTTAAAATGAACTTGACATTTTTTTTTCCTGAAGGAAATAGTCATCATTTTCTCCTGTAATTAGGTTTTGGGCTTCTTATTATTAAGCAAATAGCCATATGGATGGATGGAGTGTGTATGCTTTCATGTTGCATTTGTGTCCAAATGCGAACTTTTGAATTACTTCTACTGAATTATGTCATTAGTAGATATTCTCAATTGTTGTTTCACAATATCATTCAATTGCTTTTTCATAATATGAAATTTTGCAACTTTTTTTGGTCAGGTTTGTTTTTGAAGGAATTGATGAAGGATCCTTAAATTGGGCACTGGGCCGTGCATTTGCTTTCTTCAAAAACAGTAAGTTCAGGCTATATTAGTTCACCATAATGACCAAAAAATCCCAACTTTTTCACTTCTTTTACATTTTAATTCAAAAATTTCCGTTCTCAGGTTTAGACAATTTGTTTCATTTGTATACAACTGTTCCGAATTTAAAAAATAATGATAACAGTAATATTTTTTACATTTCAGAATAAAAACATTCATTTCTATTTTTCTTCTCTTCTTCTCCTCAAACTCCCATCCAACTCTCCCTTTCTCTAAAACCAAAATGGGAAAACCCTGTTCCCTTTTCTTCTCTCTTAATATCTCGAATCATTACTCCCAAATTCCAATTTCATGCTAAACCCTCCTGTCTAGCTACTCTGTCCTTTCTTAAACTCTCCATTCATATCTGAAGGAGCCAAAGCCACAAGCGCTTTTTTCTTTTGCAAGCTTCAAAGAGTTTATGAATAGACACAAGAAGTGTTTGGACAAAATAAAAAATCAAGTGGACTATAAATGGGGTTGGCTAATGGAGATTTGAGAGAGACAATTCCAAAAAAAATTTGAGGGAGATGGACAAGTTTTGAAAAGAATTGTAAATGTTTCAAAAGAAGGAAGAAGATATAAGGAGAGTGATCAAATGAGGGAATGTTATTTTGGTTTTAGAGATTCAATTCTCAAAGGAGTTCTTTCTTACAAACAAATTTTCTAAACTCTCAAATTGGGTTTATCATGGATTTTA
Source organism: Mallotus repandus (assembly GCA_949671775.1). Lineage (NCBI taxonomy): Eukaryota > Viridiplantae > Streptophyta > Magnoliopsida > Malpighiales > Euphorbiaceae > Mallotus > Mallotus repandus. The sequence goes on along the minus strand of CATIWM010101598.1, from coordinate 13,484 downwards.
CATGGTCATATACACAATAGTTTGAAATTGATACCATGATGGTATTTGAATGGTAAACATAGGTGCCTAACAGATAGAGTTACAGTTCATTGCACTTTAGCCAAATAAGATAACTGGACAACAGAAGGCTGCAAGCTTCAGTACTTATTATGTTGGTAGTGACAGAGTCGTTGCTTTTCTCCTACAATTTCATTGCAGAACCAGATGAGTGGAACAGAATTGTAAAGAAGGTTATTGAAATCGACAATAGCTGGAACAGGACAGCTGGAAAATATACTGAAGTTTATGGCTCAATGAGATCTTGAGGTAATTATGCAGTTTTCCCTTTTCTTGAATTAAATGGAACTGCTGCTTTTTTTTTTTTTTTGGGGTGAATCATCATTATGTTCCAATGGGTCCTTCAACTGGAGCTTGGCCTTGCAGAATTTGACTTGTACATGAATCTGGCCTGCAGCAAGTTGGAAGAGCACCCACAGAACTCATGTGGTATCGAAAGCAGATAGCTGTATATATTTATTCAAAGCTTTAGAAAACCTTTATGAAATAGAGAACGTCAGTTTCTTCTGCCTATAACACTTGAATGAAGTAGAGAAGTATCAGTTTCTCATGTTTATAGAATCATATTGTTTGCCTATGTTTCATTAGACTTGTAATATTGGGTACTCAAATTATCATTCTCGGCGTTTTAAGTGACTTTTCTTTTTGGATTACATATCTGACTTGTTTTTTTCCCACTTACAATCTTCACCCGCCATTTTTCGTTCGTTTTTTTTCCTTTATAAAATATTGTATACTTGAACCTTTCTAAGGAACTGCGGCACATCACGTGCCAGGTGAAAGCAGAGGAAGCCAAGAGTGGTTAGCAGGGCTAACTGAGCATTTGATTAGCTATTAGATGAGTTGGGGGAACATGTAGGGACCCTTATCCATGTTTGATGACTCTTAGCTTATGGTGCTTTCAAATGGCATTTATCTGAGCTGAAATAACCGGCCTGCATCCTTTGAAGAAAGAGACAATGTTGGGTAACGGTGCCCTTCCGTTTGTAGTGAGGAGCACATTTGCTCTTGAACTTTTTTTGGGTGCGAAAAACCACAAAACATGGCAACAGCTGTTAATTCTTCTTTTTCTTTTTTCTTTTTTTTTTTTTTTTGGTGCGAAAAACCACAAACCATCACTAAAAACTTGTTTTCCCCTCTCTCCTCCATTATTCTTCTTCCTTCTAATGTATTATTGTTCCGTTCTCCTTGGGCATTTTTTTTTTCTCTTCTCAATGTTAAACAATTATCTACCTTGCATGCCAGATAATTCATCATCAAAATCTAAATATAAGATACTTTCTTATGAAAATCAGCTCCTCAGTGAACCCAGAAACCTGAGATTTTACTTTCAAAACATGCATGTACTTTTCATGTACTGGTTGAGTTTAAGTGTTGTCTCTATTAGTGTATTCTTATAGCTCAAATGAGCTCAAATTCATTACGGTTGCACTCCTTGACACTACATATCTTCTCCATTTTCTTTCCTTTCCTGGACACTACATGGCCGAAGAATGAATGAGGACCTATTCAATAGGTCGGAGAACTTTCGTTGGATATTGGTGTTTTGTTGATATTAAGCTAGCTGCGACTTTGTTGGATTCGTATACAAATTTAATGTTTTATAACTTTTATAGTTTTTGAACTAGTACACTATAACATCTCAAAATTTTTTGTGAAATTTTAGTTTAGAGATATATATATATATATGAATCAATGATGTTTCATCTTTTTAATTTTTACTATTTTCATGTTTAAATTAATATTTTAAATTTTTTACTTATTAATCTGTTGTATTTACTTAATGTTCTTATTGATGCCAATATTAATTTGAATTACAAATATGTAATTTTTATTATATTTAATAATGTTTATTTACTTAATACTGCATTACTATTTCATTATATTTACTCAAAATTATAGTTACTTAACATAAATACTAATTTACTTCAAGACTACAAAATTTATCATGAAATTAAAATTATATTTAATAATATTTATTTAATTAATATTAATGCTTAAGAATTTAAATTATATTTATTTAATACAAATTTTAATATTAATATTAATTTATACAAAAATTGTATAATTTCATTATTAATATGTAATTTTTATTATAAAATTTAGTAATTTTATTACAAATATAAATTTTTTTTACTAGAATTACAAACTTTAATTGTATTTTTTCAAACAAAATATGTTATATTAATTAAAAAACAGCAGCTACAGAGTTAGATACATCAGCAGTAAGCAGAGACTGTAGTTCAGAAGTTGGATTAGCAATCCAACTAGGATGAGACAAAATAACAAACTTGTGCTTAGAAATCCAATCAACTACTTTATTTGCTTGTCTACTAATACAAGAAAAATAACAAGATCTAAAATAAAATAGTGGTGTATATTAGAAGTATGTTCATGGGTCTCATCTAGTCAGCAACTGCCTGGACGATGGTGTATGAAATAGTAAGTCTTTCTGACAAAAAAAAAATAATAATAATAGCACAGGGAACAGCTGAGAGGACCTTGTTCACTGCTTCAATAACTATACGCGAATCTGATTCAAAAATAGCAAACTGAAAACCTTTAGAAGCAGCCAATTGTATTCCTGCAAGTAGTGCCAAGGCTTCAGCAGATAGAGCGGAAAAAAATTTCATTGAGAAAGAGAGACCATCAATAAGTTGCCCTGTGTGATCACGCACTACAACAGCTAGCAATATTAACGAAACCCGAATGACTACAAAAAGATGCATCAGAATTGAGTTTATAAAACCCCAGTGGAGGGGGTTGCCATATTGTTGGAACATTAGAGACACAAACCCGAGCACCAGTTGTTAGAGCTGAAGCTTGTCGCATTTCTTGCCAAGTCAGTGAGGCCTTTTGACATATAACTGATGGCTTCCTACGTTTGTGTTGAAAGTCGACTTCATTCCTGCTTTTCCAGATATGCCAGCACGTAATGATAACTGTTGGGGTGGTGAGAGCCAAGAAACAAAGAACTAAGAACAATGAAAATTATCTTGAACTCTCACACTCATCTCATTAACAAAGCTGCTGTTATATAGCAGCAAGTTTTACAAGCAAAAAACTATGCTGTAATCTGACACATACCCCTAGTAGCATGGTGTACATTACTTGCTCTTACTTGTACAATAAAATAAGAGCCATACCTTCAACTTTACCTACAAGTACAACGCTAACTAATCTAGTTAAACAAACTAAATGCTTCAATTATCAAGCTAAGTTTCATTAGCTTCAACAATAACGAAATCCAGCATATCATCAAAGCCTTGAGACTTAAATCTACGACATAAATCATTCCACCATTTATTAATTAATTGAAGAAAAGCCTTGAATATTAGGTTTATAGCCCAAAGGGGATAGAAACCAATTGGCATTAGCTGCAGGGCAAAAGAAGAGCAAATGTTCTAGCGTCTCCACCTATTCACAACACAAGACACATAATAGGGACCTGGCCTGATGCCGTTTAAATAAATTATGCATACACCCAATAGCGTTTATCATTAGTTTCCAAAAGAAGAATAATAATTTAGGAGGGACTTTCCTTTTCCATATAGAATACCAAAACTTTTTATTATGAGAAAGACAGGTTGACGGGCTTCGGATGAGTCATTCAGGGATGTTGAAATAAGCACCTTATATCTTGAGCGAACAGTATACTCCCCACTTTTCTCAAAATGCCAAACAAGTCTATCTGGTTATACTGAAAAGGCGATAGGAATACGCTTTATAGCTTCAGATTCTTGATTTCTGAAATGGGAGTGTGATAACCTTTTATTCCAGCAGAGATTATCCCTATCAATTAAGTGAGCCGCTCGATGAACATGAGGAGGAATAGGCTGAGGAGAAGTGATTCTAAAGTTAGGAAGCCCAGGGACCCAAGCATCTTGCTAGATATTCACTTTTGCTCCATTAGCAAACTGTAATTGTATTGTATGGGTTTATTACACCTTGGTACCATAATTTTGCCTCATGTTTCAAAATGGAACTAGATTTTTAATTTTTTTCTTTTTAGTTACTAAAGTTATATTTTTATTCAAATTAAAGTACCTCGAACATATCCAATCAAATTTAGCATACATAGTAGCCAGAATAAACATATTTGTAGTATATTTGTCATGTAAGCATCCCATTAAACAGTCGAATCATCTTGTTGGCCCCATAAAACAAAATTTTCTTGTGGATCCCATAAAAATTTTTTAGTAAACTTTATTTTATGGAGCCCACAAGATGATTAGACTGCTTAATGGGATGCTTACATGGTGAATATATTAAAAATATACTTATTCCGGCTGCTACGTGTAGGCGGCGGGGTTTAGAGCGCGCCCAAGTGTTGGCGACCGCGACACTGTGTGGGCTCAGGGCCCACTAGAAAATACGAAATAGGTCTTAAGCCTAAACGGAGATGGAGTTCCACCCCGATGAAAGTCGGGACACACTTTACAACAACTAGATTCCACTGAGGTACCCTGAAGCCGTCTTCAGAGATTGGGTTCGGAAACTGGCTATAAACTTTTGGAATGCCCACCCAACCTTTCGGTTAGCCTCCGTGTGTGTTTTTTATTTTATTACTTGTGATTATTTAATTATTCCCTTGTTGCTGTTGAATTACAGTCATTTCCACTTTTATATTTTACCTACTTTGCACCTTAGTCCTTTTACATGCTTATTGCCCCGACATTCATTACAAATGATAATAATTTACAACCATTCATGCCAAATAAATGGAGAAGGGATTAAGGATTAAAATATTTTTCATAATTACAAATTAAACAAAACAAAATAAATAAATTTGAATTAATTAAAAAGATAAAAGCATTAAATAATCACAAATATCTAAGAATCCTTGCAAAACCAAAAAGGTTAGACTTCCTGCAGATATGAAATTAATCGAGCAAAAAGGGAGAATCCAACTTGTTAGTTCACACATAATAACCATAAATATTTAAGCAAATATAAATGAATATTCAATAAAACACAACATATTGATAGGTTACATACAAAATCATGGTATATGGAAGGGAAAACACATAAAAGGAATAAACCCACATAAATAAACCGAATTGAATCGAATCAAACCGAACCGAATTAGGTCAGTCCAATTTTCTTTGGTTCGATTTATCGGAAGGTAAAACAGAAAATAAATGGGCCGAACTTTGTGAATAGTTAAATCACCACGTGTCACATGCTTATTGGCCAAAAAAATTACAAAATTTGTAACAGTAACATTTTAAACAAATAAAAACTCAATTTCAATCACACAAAATTTCAACCATTTGACTGAATAAAGGAAAACTAAACATACAAGCATGTTCCTCTTATCCTTCTGGTCAAAATGGTTAAACTGGAAAAAATTTCGGAGTTACAGAACAAAAAAGGGTGAATAGTATGAATAGTGTCAAGGTGAAACTATTCATTGCAAATGAAGAGGAGAGGTGATCGTCTTTTCAAAGAGACGATCGCCTCTTCAAAGAGGCGTGTCACCTAGTTGACAGATGTCGATGCTAATTTGACAGATAACATATATTTAAATACAGACTTATGCAGTTTAAACTAACAATTACATGTAAATATTCACAAAATCACACTGAATATTAAGAGGAATGAACTAACTATCAATCTAAAGATAATAAAATATGAACAAAAATTAATAACTATATTCTTACTAATTAAAGACGGTTTGAAGCTCCTAACTTTGGCCTTCAGAGATGGATTTATTGATTTGAACCCTCTAAATATAAGGTGAGCCTTCTTCTTCCCAAGAAATGCAGCTTTCAACCTTAAGCTCTCTCTTTTCTTTTTTCTTCTCTTCTTTCTCTTCTTTCTTTTCTTTCTTTTTCTCTCTTGTATGGTTTTTTTTGCTCTCAAGAACGTCCTTCCTCCTCCCAAAATCAGAACCCCCCCTTTTCTACCCACTTTCCTCAGCCTATATCCTCTCTCTCCCCTTCTTTTCTCTTCCCCCCAAGTTGACAAGACTCTCTCTTTTTGGTTTCTCCCCATGCCCACAGCTTTTTTTCTTTTTCTCTCTAAAAAATCAACATTTACGTGCAAATTTCAGAGGAGTAAGGTGGTAGGCCATATCCATTTGCTGCTGTCATTTCTGCATTTATTACCCATGCAAGTGGTGGGTGAAGAGACAATCGCCTCTTCAAAGAGATGATCGCCTCACTGAAGTGGCAATCGTCTCTTCAGCTTTGGCCAGTGTTTTAGCCTCTGGGCCAAATGGGCTTAGGTCTTATTGGTCTTGGGCTCGTGGGTTTTAGGATAGGTTTTTTAAGTTTTGGGCTTGGATTTGGTAGTTGGGCTTTCTAGTCCATTCTAGAGAAGATTCGGGCTTCCTTTGCATTCAAAGTTTGTATTTTCTCATCATTGGGCTTTTCGTTACAGACCCAAATCGAGGGTGTCTACAGTTTGCCCCCTTGATTTTTTGAACAATGAAATTCATGCAATTGATTTTTGAAAAAGCAATATGCAACACAAAAGCATAAAGTAAGAAAAATGTACCAGACCTCTGAGCTTCACTCGTGTCGTACCTTGGGAATTCAAACCCGAGAGGTCAAATTTTAACCTGAAACGTGAACCTCAGGAATTTCATTCCTGAGGAATCACTCAAGAAATGTGACCGTGTTCATCCGGTTTTCCTGACCCGATTAGCCACTCATTAGTATTTGATAAATCATTTGGAAACGTGAATCTTAAGTTTTCCTGGCCCGATACACCACTTGTCGCAAACGGGAAACTAACATCGTCATCCTCGGGTTTGCCTAACCCGAGAGGTAGTCCCTCAACATAAATAGGAAACTCACGCCATCATCCTCGAGTTTTCCTAGCCCGAGAGCCAGTCCCTCAACACAAATAGGAAACTAACGCCATCATCCTTGGGTTTTCCTGGCTCGAGAGGCAGTCCCTCAACATAAATGGGAAACTCACGCTGTTATTCTCAGATTTTCCTACCCCGAGAGGCAGTCCCTGAACACAAATGGGAAACTCACGTCGTCATCCTCTGGTTTTCCTGGCCTGAGAGGCAGTCCCTCAACACAAATGGGAAACTCACACCATTGTCCTCTGATTTTCCTGACTCGAGAGGCAATCCCTTAACACAAATGGGAAACTCACGCCGTCATCCTCAGGTTTTCTTAGCCCGAGAGACAGTCCCTGAACAAAAATGGGAAACTCACGTCATTATCCTCGGGTTTTCCTGGCCCAAGAGGCAGTCCCTCAACACAAATGGGAAACTCATGTCGTCATCCTCTAGTTTTCCTGGCCTGAGAGGCAGTCCCTCAACATAAATGGGAAACTCACACCGTCATCCTCTGGTTTTCTTGGCACGCCGTCATCCTCGAATTTTCCTAACCTGAGAGGCAGTCCTAGAACACAAATGGGAAACTCACGCCGTCATTCTCGAGTTTTCCTGGCCCGAGAGGCAGTCCCTCATCACAAATGAGAAACTCAAGCCATCATCCTCAGATTTTTCTGGCCCGAGAGGCAATCCCTAAACACAAATGGAAAACTCATGTCGTCATCCTTGGGTTTTCTTGGCTCGAGATGTAGTCTCTCAACACAAATAGGAAAATCACACTGTCATCCTCGGGTTTTCTTGGCCCAAGAAGCAGTCCCTAAACATAAATGGGAAACTTACGCCATCATCCTTGGGTTTTCCTGGCCCGAGAGGTAGTTCCTCAACACAAATAGGAAACTCACACCGACATCCTTGGGTTTTTCTGGCCCGAGAGGCAGTCCTTGAACACAAATGGGAAACTCACACTATCATCCTTAGGTTTTTCTGGCTTGAGAGGCAATCCCTGAACACAAATGGGAAACTCACGCCGTCATCCTCGGGTTTTCCTGGCCCAAGAGGCAGTCCCAAAGAACAATCTTGTCATATGAGATGGGAACCTCATAGCCACTTTCGACTTCAGGCCAGACTGACTTAAAAATTCTATATAGCCTCTATGGCGTTAAGCAAGGATAAACAACAAGTGCCATATAGCCGTCGGGGCATTAGGCAAGGTCAAATAAAAGCAACGTGCCATGTATCCTCTGGGGCATTAGGCAAGACAATCAAAATAAGTGAAATCGATAAAATAACAATCAAAACCAGCCATGTAGCCATGCAGGCATTAGGTGACAATGAACAATAAGTGCCATTATAACCTCAGAGGCATTAGGCAAAACAAACAACAAGTGTCATATAGCCTCGGGGGCATTAGGTGAAGACGAATAACAGGTGACGTTATAGCATCAGGGGCATTAAGCGAAACAAACAGCAAGTGCCATATAGCCTTGGGGGTGTTAGGCGAAGACAAATAATAGGTGTCGCTATAGCCTTAGGGGCGTTAGGCGAAGACGAACAACAAGTGCCATTATAGCCTCAGGGGAGTTAGGCGAAGCAAACAAACAAGTGACATATAGCCTTAGGGGAGTTAGGCGAAGCAAACAAACAAGTGACATATAGCCTTAGGGGCATTAGACGAAGAAAAATAATAGGTGTCGTTATAGCCTCAAGGGCATTACACGAAGCAAACAAATAAGTGTCATGTAGCCTCAGGGGTATCAGGCAAAGACAAACAACAAGTGCCATGTAGCCTCAGAGGCATCAGGCGAAGACAAACAATAAGTGCCATATAACCTCAGGGGGCGTCAGACAAAGATAAACAACATGTGCCATATAGCCTCAGGGGCGTCAGGTGAGATTAAATAATAGATAAAGCGTGCATCAGATAAGATCAAACAAAAAAATGCCATATAGCCTCTGGGGCGTTAGACAAGAACCCACAACAAAATAAGCCATATAGCCATGCAGGCGTCAGGCAAAAATAAACAGCAGGTGCCATATAGCCACACCAGTATCAGGCGAAGTCAAATAAAATAAGCCATATAGCCACATAGGCGTCAAGAAAAAACACATAATAAAAGGTGAAAACAAATAAAAAAAGTGCCAAATAGCCGCAAAGGTGTTAGGCAGAACAAATTATAAATGTCGTATAGCTTTGGAGGCATCAGGTGGAAACAAACAACAAAAGCCACGTAGCCTCGAAGGTGTAAGGCGGAAACAAACAACAAATGCCATATAGCCACTGAGGCATTAGGAAAAATAAATAACACATGCCATATAGCCTCGGAGGCATCGGGAAAAGATAAACAACACGTGCCATATAGCCTCGGAGGTGTCAAGCAAAAATACATAACAAGTGCCATATAGCCTCGGAGGTGTTATGCAAGGATGAACAATATATGCCATATAGCCTCGGGGGCATTAGGCGAAGATGAACAATAAACAAATAAAACCCACAATTTAGCCTTGGAGGCATCAGACAAAATAAACAACACATGCAATTTAGCCTCGGAGGCATTAGGAAAAATAAACAACACATGCCATTTAGCCTCAAAGGCATCAGGCGAAAACAAACAACAAATGTCGTATAGCTTCGGAGGCATCAGGCTAAACAAACAAACAAATAAAAAATACCTACCATTTATCCTCGGAGGCATCGGGCGGAAACAAACAAAAAATACCGTATAGCCTCGGAGGCATTAGGCCGAAATAAAATAAACATGCCATATAAACGCACAGGCATCAGGCAAAAACAAATAAACAAAAAAAGCATCCTATATACCGTAGCTAGATTCAAAACTGATGTATGCATGATCATGCTCTTTGAAAGCTTTCAAAAACTAATTTGACAACTCAAGTTTGTGTGCACTGTTTGTGAAAGACATGTATCATTCTAATACACCTAAGTATGAACATTTTTTGAAAAAGTGCTTCCGTGCACCGATAAATAAGAAATCTTTAAAAAAAACTTAGCCAAATGCCTTTTCTATTCAGAGTTAATCTTTGGGAATTGGCCTTAATTATGTCAAAGAATTCATATTCAAAAATCAAGTACAATTTATCCAAATGGAATAGAAATTAAGACCCCCTCATGATTAAGATGAGATGATGACCACAATGAATGCCCCCTGGTTGGTTGTCTTTTAAGAATGCTTCATTGTTGTAAGACGGTTGTGCCTAACCTTCTGTGCAGAAGAGACTCTACCTACCCCCAGTTTAAGAATTTTTCAAAAGACTCTATCACTCTTGAAGTTCAATACATCGCATGATCTTGAAGTCTGTCCCTGATTAAGGAATTGATAGACCGTATCATTCTTCCACCACAAAGCAGAATCTTCTAATTTCTTGAATTATTTTTCTCAGAAGGAAAACACAACCGATTTCATTTTATATTTCCTCTTTTGCCTAGGCCGCCCCCTTTTTGGGAGTTTTCGATCCTAACCGGGTCTTTCATTTTTTTCTTTTTATTTTCCCTCTTTTGCCTAAGTCGCTCCCTTTCTGGGAGTTTTTGATCCTAGCTGGGTGGTTACAAATTCATGCTAATGCTGGTCCACTGTTTTGTTCATATTGCCACTTCAACTACTGATCATCCAAAAATCTTGCTGCTGATTGTCAGGCGTTGATACCACTCATGTTGTTGATTGTTACGAAACTTGTAGCAGCCCATGTCTAACACTTCACGTGCTAACATGTGTCGATCATGCCCATTTTAAATGTTTAATCTTTCATTATAACCATGCATGCTATATTATGCTTGTTATTGATTAGCCCTTTATAGATTTTCTGACCAACCATTTTTCATCTCACATTGTGTAGACATTTTGGATTAGGATTTTGGGATTAGTACCATCGGTACTAATTTATGAAGATGGTCATTGAAAGATAAATTTAAAAAAGGGTCACACAAGATTGACTTTTCAAATATGGGGGCAAAAATAAAAGCTTTTCTTTTTCTTCTTTTCCTTAATTTCACCTTATTCTCCTTTATTTCTTTTTTTTTCTTTTCTTTTTCTTCTTCTTTTGTTCTATATACTTTTTTTCTATTTTTTCTGCATTTTTTAAATTTCGGTGAACAATGTGAACTCATTTTAGGAGTAGCTGGGATTGAAAGTGCTCGAAGGGAAATTGAAAGTAAATTTTGAGATTTGATCCTTTTGATTTTTTTTCTCTTTTTTTTTTAATCACTCTCTCATTCAAGCATAAGATAGCATGCACAATTATAGAAAATTTATAATCATGTAAATCAGGCAATCAAACGTCTATTAGCACAAAGAAAAAACTATTGCAGCAAAATAAAGTTCAAAATCATTACAACCACAACTGACATCGACTATTCATGAATGCTCTCATTCAAGTCAGCTTCAGCTTGTACTCCAAATAGGTACAGCTCCTTGAAGTCCCTTATGCCCATATCCTTCAATTTGTTGGCCAGAGGTGGAATGCATGCTTTTATGGCTATGATCAGCCGGTCTGATTCTGTAGGTCTATGCTTCATCTAGGCCAACTTTTCTCTCCACCTAGTCAGAAAGTCTGTGAAAGGTTCCTCTGATCCTTACGTCATATTCAGTAGCTCTTGGAGAGATACTTCAAATTGTGAATTTAGCCTATACTGCTTGATGAAGGTTGAACACAACTCTTTCTAGTCTTGCTGAACATGCACATCCAGAGTGTAGTACCAATTAATAGCAGCTTCTTCTAAGGATAATTGAAACTGTTTGACAATCTAAGCTTTAGTCAACATAATGGCCTGCATGTAAGTGACGTACTGCTTTAGATGCAAGTGAAGGTCATCAGTGCCAAAGTATTTCTTCATACTTGGGAATTTGTATTTCAGGGGCAACAGTTCTTTCTCCTCTAAATCTAGGTCCAAGTCATCAGAGTTAGGATTGAGCTCATGTTTCTTCAGTGCAGACTGCAGTTGATTCATCTACTTTGTTATGTCCTTCATCCACTCGGACTCAGTTGGATCTGCTGGTGCTTTCAATTTTTCTTTGAATGGCTTACCAATAACAGTTATAGTTTCAGAGTCCTCTCCATCCACAAGCATCTTTCCCATCATCTCAGTGAACATGTCTCTAACCATTTGTTACATTTCATCCCCGATCTCTTTTAATAATTCTTTCTTGAAAGATTCAAAATCAAAATCAGAGGGTCCCACCATTATACTCCTTTGTAAATTAACCTCAATTATTCGATTGGATCCTTGATATCAGTGGGCCAAATTTCCTTAATCTACTTCCAAACAAGAAGAGGCTCATGGCTAAGAAAAATGTATCTTTTTCCTTTTTTTTATGATTTTTTTTTATTTTTTGTGAAAGAAATTGCAATGAATGTCATGTATGTATGAAATGCAAACTCACTTTAATAAAGAAAGAAAAGAACATACTCTATTTACACATAACATGTAACAAAAAAAGACAAAGCTCTTCAATTGATAACTCCACCCTTATTTCTCCCACATGTGTGTTCAATGGTGAGTTCCTTATCCTATGATTGTTGGCCTGGTTTTGATTATCAACAGGGGATAATAAAACCGATGGATGTAACAAATCTCTCAAGACAAGGCAGACAAGTAGCAATTCTTTGGAATAAAACCAAAGTCCATATTAACGGGCCATAGTGAGCATGAAAGGCCCAACTTTGGCATAGTCCATCCTTAATGGGCTTGGGCTTTATTACAAGGATTGCTATATGGAATAAAACACACAGTTGGAAAAATCTTCATGGAAGTTGCTAGGTCATTACATAAGCTAAGTCAAGGGTAAAAAGCTTCGACTCCCACAGCTATATACGTCCGTTTATGTCTCCCCACTCAAGGGTCTGTGCAATATGGATAGTACGTGTCGTGAGTGACAATAACAAAATATTCTACCACCAGGTTTGAGTCAAACGTAGGCAGCAGAATAATTATTATTATCAGGCTAATTGGGACTGTTGTGCATACAATATATGGGAATGTGCAGTAAATGCAGTAAAATGCAAAGGAAATAAATAAATAATCAAAGATGATAAATTACAAAACATTGGAATCAGTTTCTCTATCCCTAGTGGAGTTGCCAATGTAGGAGGCGGGGTTTAGCGCGCTCCCAAGTGTTGGCAACCACGGCACTGTGTGGGTTCAAGGCCCACTAAAAAATACGAAATAGGTCTTAAACCTAAAAGAAGATGGAGTTTCCACCCAGATGAAAGCCAGGACACACTTTATAGCAACTAGATTCTACTGAGGTACCCTGAAGCTGTCTTTAGAGATCAGGTTCAGAAATTGGATATGAGCTTTTAGAATACCCACCCAACCTTTCGGTTGGCCTCCGTGTGTGTTTTGTATTTTATTACCTGTGATTATTTAATTATTCCCTTGTTACTATTGAATTGCAATCATTTCCACTTTTATATTTTACCCACTTTGCACTTTAGTCCTTTTACATGCTTATTACCTCGACATTCATTACAAATGATAATAATTTACAACCATTCATACCAAATAAATGGGGAAGGGATTAAGGATTACAATACTTTTCATAATTACAAATTAAACAAAACAAAATAAATAAATTTGAATTAATTAAAAAGATAAAAGCATTAAACAATCACAAAT
>CATIWM010101576.1:0-19252 GCA_949671775.1 Mallotus repandus | reverse complement strand
CACATCAAAATAGTTAAGATCAATATGAAATTTTATACTAGCTAATTTTTTTAATATGAAATGATAATTATTTAAACTTTAAAAAACATATGCAATTTTCATAATTTAAAAACAATATTTTATAAAAAAAATCTCCATGTTAATTTAGCGACGGAAATATAAATCCGTCGCTAAATTAGCGACGGAAATATAAATCCGTCGCTAATTTAGCGACGGAAATATAAATCCGTCGCTAATTTTGCGACGGAAATATAATTCCGTCGCTAAAAAAAATCAATTTTATTATTCCGTCGCTGATGTACTTTTTTCGTCGCTAATCCGTTGCTATTTTGCGACGAAAAATTTCGTCGCTGAATTTCGTCGCTAAATTGACAGATTCTTGTAGTGTTAAAGCATAACGGAGCCTCTTAAGCTTGGTTCCCATAATCTGCCAAGGAGAAAGATTGAGAATAGAACCCGCCCAAGAAGAAGCAATGAACTCTCTTAACTCAGGATGAGTAACCCATATTGCATGGAATTGGAATCTTGAAATTCTTACATTTGAAAAAGCACAATTAAGTAGCAATGGAGAATGATCAAAATGATGCATTGGAAGAACCGCGGACAAGAAATTTCAGACCACTGATTAACTATTTTACATACTTCTGCCATGGATTACCTGAGCCTTTCCGATATGTTTGCTTCCATCAATCGTATAGAAAAGCCATCCTATGCTGCCACTGTTAAGGCTTCTAGCCAAGATCAACAGCTGACTTGTTTTTCAACCGAGGAAAATTCTGCTTCTAACAAAGGGGGATTTATAGCAATCAAGATTAAACAGGAGCTGTATGAACAGCAATTGAAAAACAATTAATCCATGGAACCAATTGGGATTTTCATGTATCCATTCAAAATTCAAGTCCTGTGGGATTTTGTACTATTATTGCTACGTTATTGACTGATAATAGGTTGGATATATATAATTAATTTTTTATAATTTATAATAAAATGAATATTATTTTAAATAATAATTAGTAACTAAATAGTTTTAATATCTATACCTAATTTTTTTATACAAATAAAATTTATATTTTAAAGCTCATTTTAAATAATTTCTATTATTAATTTTAATAATATATAAATAAATAATAGTAAATTATTATTCATTACTATATATGCTATTTGTAAATAATTTACATAATTAACAAATATTATATATTTAAAAATAAATTATACCTTTAATCGTTATTTAACATATTAACAACAACAATTAATAAAAATTTATCAAATAATTTATATTTATGAGCTATCAGGTACTATAAACAAGTGAACCAAACAACCCTCTAAATCAATATCTATTCTCTGTTTAACTGTTACACATTTCGCCACTTGTAAAATAATCAGTTCATACATTCAAAAAAAATAATCAGTTCAAGTCTCCCACCACCATTTTTTTTAATATTCTATGCTATTTCGTACTTTTTATAAATTAAAAAAAAATGAATATTTGATTGAAAAATTATACTATTAGACTAAATTATATTTACAATTTATTTTTACCCATCTAGGTTTTTTTTACACCTACCCTTACAATTGGTAAAACCCTCCTATCTTATATTTAATTTTCCATCATCATCCAAAGAAAAATGAGAACTTTAATTATTTTTAACTATCAGTGGCCTTATATCGGTGAGATTGTAGGTATTTCTTTTTTTAGGAACCAAACTTCCTATGAATTATTATTATTATTGAATTATTGTTTCAGCATTGCTCCCCTTACACAATTATTTCTATGTAATTTAAAGTAACTATATAAATGAGATGAATCACATCATATATAAATTGATCATTTAATTTTAATTTTATTTTCAGAGTAGTATGTATACACTAAAATAATTAATTTCCATGCCGTTGGTAGTTTGAGTCAATTCCAAATTACCAATTCAATATGTTCTCTATGTGAATTGGTAGTCTGATACTTTAATCATGAAAAATATAATATATTTAACAAAAATTATAATTTTTTTTACAAGTAATTGTCTATGTTGATGTATATATAGAGTTATAAATGCTTATTAAATAAATTTTAATATATAAATTTGAAAGAGTATTTATTAAATAAAATTTTGAATAATTTATTAACTAATCATAAATATATAATTAAATTTTTTATTTTTTATTTTTTATTTCAAGGGTCCCGCCACCTCAACAAAACAAAGATCAGATGTATCCTCTGTCCACGGCTGGTGCAGTTGTTTCCAATGTATTGGACATGCTGATTTCTGGCATTTTTAGTGAGGCAGAGCAAAAGTTTAAGCTTGTTGTTGGCGTCGAGAAAGATGTAAAAATGCTCACTGACAACCTCCAATCCGTCCAAGCTGTTCTCTTTGATGCAGACAAGAGGCAGCTGAAGGAGGAAACTGTCCAACTTTGGCTCCAAAGGCTCAAAAATACATCGTACGACATTGATGATGTGTTGGATGTTAAAATCATTACTAATAAAAAAAAATCTTCTCGATGGTTTCTTTTGTGCAATCAAAATTAAGCAAAGTGATCTACCAACTTCAAGAGCAAGTAGACTATGCACTTATAAAAGAATTGGCCAACAAAGATAATGGAAAAGTTAGCAAATGTTGGATGGTAATTATTGATTCTTGTAGAGTGCATTTTGCACTATAAATAGGTGTTGAGTTTCATGCTAAGACACACCAAGAGAAGAAGAAAATCATTTGTGAGTGTGTGTGAATAAGTGAGTGGTGTGTGTAGTGTATAAGAGAAAGTGTGCTGTGAGTGGCAAATAAAAGTGAGGTACTAGTGTGTGGGTTTTGTAGTATGTATACAAGAGTGGAACTAATTTGTGAGCTTGGGTTATAAAATATTTTCCTTTTGTAATAGTGAATTTATTTAGTTGAAAATTTATTTTCTTGTTCACTATTATATTGTTCCATTTTTCATGTGCTAATAATTATTTTTAATTGACTCCAACTTAACAGAAACTTCGTCACCATTATGAAGCACCTGGTCCCTTTCTTCTTAGCTAACAACATGTTGAATCACCACTGAACCCATATCACCATCATCATCTAATTGAAATGAGTCTGTATTCATGTCAACAGACCATCCTTAAAGCTCATCAAATGGAGCAAAAACTTGTTTCTTTGAATTTATAACATGCTCTACATGTGCTAACAATCAATACGATAATTTGCTGTTATAGTTACAAGTACCATAATCTCCTCAGAAGATACATGTCGTAGTTCAAAAGAGTTAGAAACTGGAGTAGTCTGCTTTGGCTTCCATACAAGATGATCATACTTTTTTGTCAAACGTGATTCAACACTTGAATCAGTAGACTTGTGCTTTTTACCAAGACAACAATTCTAAGGAGCATGACCAATATTTGAACAAGAATTGCAAAATAAAGGTAAATTTTCATATACCACATCAATTGAGAAAATTTTTCCAATTCTTTCTACTAAAAGATTTTCCAGCAATTTATTTGATAAGTCAATATCAATTAACACCCTAGCATAATGCCCAAATTCGCAATGAAGAGTTGCATTATCAATCTTTACAGGTTCACCGATCCCTCAAACAATAAATGTTAAAATATGAGGATGCCAATATTCCCAAGATAACTTGTAAAGTCAAACCCAAATTTATACTTAAAACACGTAAAGATAAATAGAAAATACTAAGTGAATATACTTATAGATTTCTATTTCAAGTAAAATACGAATTAAATATAATAATAAATATATTTAATTTTTATATTTTGCTAGGTGGCCGTATGAAAAAATAATTTTGTTAAAAGATATAAAAAATAAGATACTGGAGTTAATTTATAAATATTAAAAATTAAAAAGTTATATGTATAGCTAAGCAAAGATGCCACTATAACTTTCTTTCTATTTGCTTATATATATATATATATATATATATATATATATTACAATTTTTGAAAAAATTTATAGCACTTAATTTTAAAATTTTTATATTCATTAAAAATTTAAAAATTTTTTAAAAAAATTTTAAAATTATTGTATAGGCTTAAAAATTTTAACACTTTATAATTAGGTTATATATAAATTTTAAAAGTTTTAATTAATTTTATTTTTTTGATTAAATAATTTTATATTAGTTAACCATTAAAATAAAATTTTCTTGAATTTATAGGACTTAATTGAAAAATATTTTTACAAAAGATCCAATATAGTCTCGTTTTTAAAGAAAAAAACTATATAAACTTAAGGTAAAATGTGAGGTCCATTTTGGACCTTTGTCCTGATAATAATAAGAAAAAAGTATAAATAATTACCATGTTCAAACTCATTCTTAACTAGAGGTTTGTAGTATTTTTTGTGACAAAAAGTTATCCTATAATGTGACATGAGTAAAAATAAAATTTCAGACTGCTTATAAGATTTTAGCATGTAGTTGAAAATGAGTGAAACTATAAGATAATTATTTGTATATTTTCTATAATTTTATTTTAAAATTTAATAATTCATTTATTTAAAAATATTTATTTTAATTTATTAAAATGAAGAAATTATCAATTTTTTTATTCGATATATTTTTATAAAACTACTTTTTATTATTATAAATTTTTCACAAAATGTTAGTATTGCTTTATAACTTAAAGTGTTATGATATAAAATTAATATTATTTTTTATAAAAAAGAACATATTTTATGAAAAAAAAAGTTATATATTTTATAACAATATTACGATCCAAACTAAAAGGGACACATGGCCGACATTAGAAATGGAAATTTATATGTTTATATGCTTTCAAGCCCCGTAGCGAGCATGATTAACAATTATTTAATGAAAATAAATAATATTAAACTTTCTAAAATTCAACAGAGTTTTCTATATAACTGGACAATTCTACACGTGTGAATAGTAACAAGATACCACAAAGCACAACCCAACTCAAATAACCACCAAAGTAAATGCCAATAATTAACCAAAACTCAGCTTAAAATCATACAATACATCATTAACACTATTGCGGTATCTAGATTGTTAATTACAATATACTAATTTTTCAAACAAACGTAAATCAACTCGGGGAAGAAGAAATTCAGCACAGAATAAGACATATAGCAATCTAGCTCTAGAGATCAAAAAAAAAAATTGAAGGGAATCATATCTCACTAAATGAATTAATATTATGAAATTTATGTTGATTTTAAAAACATTTAATAACTTAAACCATTCAAAATTATTTAATAATAAATATTGAAATTTGTTAAATCGTTAAAATTATCCACTTACTAAAATCTCAATTATTCTCTACAACTATACAAAATATACTTCACTGAGAATATCCCATAGTTCACTAAATTTTTATAATAAATTATAAAATAATAATAAACAAAAATATTCGGTAAAAAAAATAATGGTAGAATCCTAAATTTTAAATCTAATAGCCTTTCAATTCTCTTAAATTCAAATGACTGTTGTCCCGAGTGATCATGCTCAATCAAGTTACAGTCGTAGTCAAGTAACTTATATTGACACTAATGTCCCGAGAAACAAAATCAACCGAGATCCATCTTAAATCATGTCTTGAAAGAACAAGCTCAACCGAGATCTAATCACAAATAAAAAACATACCTGACTCAAAATCATAACCAATGCACACATAATCCTGCTAACATGCATCAGATAACCCATTCTACCAGTTTCTTCAAAAAAAATTATATTATCAATGAAATAAAATAAATACAGAACTAAAAACATTTCTCTGAAATTATATTAAGAGTAAAACAATTAAATCATGTGCTTTAGGCAGATCATGCATGTTTTTAATGTTTGTAATAATAATATCATCGTCATAATAAATAAAATAACCATTTTACATTATTATATATTATAGCAATAAAATCATATTTTTGAAAAATTTAATTATTTCTACCATGCATACAATTTCAATAAAACTTTTTAAAATATCCGCTTCTTTTCTTTAATTTGGTCTGTGATGTTCGTTTGAGTTCTTAGCTAAAGTCGTTATTCATCACTGCTATTGTTTCTGTTTTCTGCTCAGTTTGGAGTGCTTGTAACAAAGCCATCTTTGAGGATCACTTTGTTCCTATTTTTGCTTCACTTCATATGGTTTTCAAGGCTGTGAGAGAATGTGACACTTTCAAAATTTGGTTCGGTTAGTGGGTCTCAAGCTGAGCTACTTATTTTGCATAATTTGGGCATTAATTCCATTCCTAGGAAGGCTCCTTCTATAATTGCAGTTCAATGGCAGTTGCCTCCACCAGGTACTTTGAAAGTTAATATTGATGGTTCAGCTTTAGGGTCTCCAGGCAGATTGGGTGGTGGAGGTATCTTTCGCAACTGTTTTGTATTTGTTAAAGGTTGTTTTTCGATTGCTTTCGGGGTCGGGTTCGCTTTTGAGGCTGAGCTTGGCTCCACCATTTATGTTGTTGACAAAGCTTGGGATTTCGAGTGGCATGACCTTTGGCTAGAAAGTGACTCTGCTTATGTGGTTAATCTGTTTCGCTCTTTATCGACTAATGTTCTCTGGCATTTTCTGAAGGATTGGTCTCGATGTCTTCATCGTATTTATTTGATGCACTTTCATGTTTCTCACATTTTTCGGGAAAGTAATTCTGCATCAGATAGATTAGCTCATGAAGGCACTCTTCTTGATGCACAAAATTGGTGGCAGGATGCTCCTAATTTTTGTAAAAATTTCTTATCTTATGGTTTTGGTCATGATAAGTATAGACTTGTCTGGTTGCTTTGTATAAACTCTTTTGGTTTTTCTTTAATAAATTTTTTTAGAGATCTCTTGTGATGTAAGGTGCTAAGAGGGTGTCAGTCTAACTTAAATATTTTAGTGTACCTATGAAGTTTTCTGTAAGCTCTATTAAAAAAAAAAAAAAAAAACTCATAAATAGAGTGTGTTGGTTAACACGTCTTCATCTACCTAATTTCTATGGCTCTCACTTTGAAACTTTCTAGCATAAAAAAAATATTTATTTAATGAATAAATAATTAATAAATTTCCAATAATTTCATTAAAAAATTCTAGAAAAGTTACTAAAATTAAGGAATTTTCAAAGTCAACTTTTGAATGCTCTAAATATGCATTTTGAGGTCAATAGAAATAGTTTCGATGAACTAAATTAATTTAAATAAAAATAAAATAATTTATGCTGAAATTATTTTGGAAATTTATGTCATAAACCATAGAAATTTGACTTTACTCCGGTTATGATAAATAATTACCACAATTTATGCTATAACTTTTTGGGCAGATCACTATTCCTCGTTGGCGACAATTGGAACCTGCCGGTGACCCATAACACATCCAAATCACTTAAAATCATCACAATCATCTTCTAATGGTCCTTAATTACCTACTAAACTAAAGAAACAATGATGGAGATCGTTGGAATTGAAAAAAAAAAATTGGGAACTCAATTTTTCCATTCAAGCTTCGACTTGGGTCTGAATCAAGTAGATTGAAGGTGTGACTAGCCTCTATAAACTCCTGGAAGCAAGGCGGGCATGACGGTGGTGGTTGCAGTGGCTGATTGGCGCCAAAAGTGGTGATTCGACAGTGGTTGTTTTGGCCAAATTTTTCAAGCTTTATTTGACAAAATCTACACATTTTTCGAGAAACAGAAGCCCCCATAATGTTGTGGGCACTTAGAGGGCGTTGTGATTAAATTTTGGTGAGGTTTTGTGGTCGGTTGACCTGTGAACGGAGGTGAAGAAGGTGACAGGTTACTATAATAACTAAAAAGAATTACAAGGATTGAACTTAAAATTTTTCCCTTATTTCCAATAGAGTTGTGCATCGACCGGTTCAGTGTGGTTCAATTTAAGAAAATTATTAATTAAGTAAAACACTAATAAATTAATAAGTTACAAACATGATTATATTTTGTATATAATATATATTTCTTTACAAAATTTATTTATAAATGTATTTAAAAGTGGTTCAAATAATCTCTTTTTAAATTTTTACATAATAGACATTAAATTTTAACATTTAGGACAACAAAAAGTACATAAAAAAACTCTTAATCTTTAATTTTGATATAATTAAACTCTAAATATTTTTAAAATTTAAAATATTTATTTATTTTGTATTAATTAAGATTGGATAAATATTCTATTGGTCACTCAATTGTTCACTAATTTTATTTTGAGTACTAAACTTCAATTAGTTTATTTTCAGTAACTAAATTTTAATTTAAATATCATCGATAAGTTATCTAGTGGTGTTTTGCTGATCTGACAGCCAGACTTGAAATATTCAAATAATATTTATTACATCATCATATAAGTCAAATACCAACTCAGATTGTTGATTGAAATAATATGAATTGAAGTTTAGCACCCAAAATGAAATAAGTATAAAGTTTGGTGACCACTAAAATAAACTTTTGGAGTGCGAAATTATTTTTAAGAAATTAAATATTCTTACAAATTATTTATTTCAAAACCAATACTAATCAATAATGTTTATTAATATTATCAACAATTTTTATGTTTTAAAAATGTTTTTTTTTAAAGAAACTTACTCTTTAAAATAAATAATTTGTAAGAATAAATTAAATTTTAAAAATAATTTTACACTCTATAATAAAATTTCAAAATCAAATCTTAATTAATAAAAGATAAATAAAACACAATAATTTTAGTGAAAGTAATCATGCTATTGTAATTAAAAATATTTAAAACTACATATTATATATTAGTATTTTTAAAAAAAAATATTAATTCATACATTAAAAGGGTCTTAAAAGAACTTCTATGTAATATATTTTTTATTGGTTAGCAAACTATTAATTTAATATGTTGGTCCAAGATCAGTACTAATCAATAATGTTTATTAATTAATCAAATATCATTTATTGAGGTTTCATTGTAATTATTTTAGTCTTTGTTACTTGCTTCCCACTTTTCAATTGAGATTATTAAATTAAAAGTGGACACTAATATTGAATTTTAAATTTGTCATGTGATCCAACCTAAAAGAAAAACAACAACAACAACAATAGTGTTGATTGCCAATTGCCCAAGTTATAAAAAAATGGGATAATTACAATTTGAATTTCTGTGATTTTGCTGCTTGGCAAATCAGTCCTGTAATTTTTTTTGTCTTTAAGTATTCTGTGCTTTATATTTTTTTTAATTTTAATACACTTCTAACTAATATCATCATTATTTTATAAGAATATATTAATATAATATTAAATTTTAATGATAAATTTAATCTATATATAATTTATGATCAATCTAACCAATTGGTTATTTATAAAATATTGTAAATTTATTTTAAAAATAATTTATTTTTAAGTTTATTGTAGTTAATTGAATGATATATTACTCATTATGTGATTTTAACATTGAAAATGTATATTATTTTTTGATTAAAACATACATTTTAAATAATATTTATTATAATGGTACTAAAATGTAAAAAAATATGAAATACAATATACTTTAATGTCAAAAAAAAAAAAGATAAGACTGATCTTGCCAAACAGCAAAACCACATATATCAAAACTGTATTTATCCATAAAAAAAATGTAGCTTTGAAATTCTATTTCTATTTTAAAAAATTATATTATAATTTTAAGATATATAGTAATTTTTCTGAATAATGAATACTTGACCTGCAATCAGATCATTCATTGCTAAAGGTTGTTGCACACTAAGCATATACAGAATGAGTAATGATGCGAAATCCTGTTCTTTTTCTTAATATATTTTTCTTAATTTTCCAAGAGAGAGTACTAGTAACCCAGGGGCGTACAAAAAATTTGACCTATCGGTGTTAAAAATTTACAAAATTTGATGATTTTAATATAATTTTTAACTGAAAAATTGTGATTTAATTAATTCTTAAAAATTTTATAACAAATACTCTTTGATCCAAATTAAATAAAAAAAATTAACATTTCATTTATAAATAGCATTTTCATTGTTTTTTTTTTTTATCATAAATGAAATTTCACTCATCACTTTAAAAAGATACAAAGAAAGTACTGTCAAAAAACTAAAATAGATAAATAAAAAAAAAAGCACAATCAGAAAACTAAAATACTCAGAGAATATCCATACCTAAAAATAAAAATTATATTACGTTTAGTACAAAAATTCTCCCCATTAAAGATAAGAAAAAAAAAAACTTATTTGGCCATATACTTGTAAGATGTACTGAAGGCCCCAGATCGGAGAATAATTTAAATATATTCTTTAAATTTTTTCTATTACAGTTGCTTGATCTACTATATAACTGCTCCGATGTACTGATCCAACCACTCAAGCTATGGAATAAATTCCATACAAAACTGTCAACCACCATAGCAATATATAACTAAAATATTAAGAAAATATTCATCAAAATCTGAGATCAACACTCAGATCCATAATATTTATATACTATGTAAAAAATAAAAAAAATTGATAATTTTTGACCAAAAATACCGAAAAAATCACTAAAAAAAAATAAGTTGCAGAAGAGTAAGAAAAATAAGATTTAAGTTTAATGAACTCATTAAAATTTAGTTTTTCATTTACTTTTTCACAAAATAGTGGTAATTTTAATTTTTTAATGAATAAAAATTACATTCAATAAAGAGTGAACTTGAGACTTGTTAAATGACCAAAAATTAGTAAAAGAAAATAAGTTGTAGAGGAGTAAAAAAAAGATTTAAGTGTCACGACCGGAGCTAGGAAACGAGAATTCACACGAATCCAGAATCCCGTAGCAAGCCTTAAACACAACTTTCACAACAATTATATCATAAATATGCCTCAGAATTTAAAACCTTTAAAACATTAATAACTTTTTCATAAATAATATCATATTAAAAATATTTATACAACAGTCAGGTACATAATCTCAGTTAATATTATCCTCACATACTAAAACAAATACATATTACTACTACAGCTTTAATTAATACAAGAAAGTATAGTCTAAAATTTATATAAACCAACCGGAGAAGAAATAGTCCATCGAAGAGAACTACTATACGAGATCTGACTAGAATGATCCAAAAAAATAATTGAGGGGGTCAGACATCATTGAGTGAATTATTATTATATATATACATGCAACCCAAGCACATAAACAATCAAACATCAATATAATATTTATATATTTATTTTATATTTATACACGCATTCCAAGCAGATATTTAATAATACTTTTCATATCAACACAGTAGATGCAAGCAAGCATATGAAATTAGATGATGCAAATAATCAAAATCACATTTCACGCCAAAATAAATAAATGCAGTAAGATTTTGGGTGGATGATCGGAGAAGAACCCTAAAAATTTCGTAACCTCAAATACTGTATTCCATTGATCATTAAATTTCTTAATTCCAATAATATTTCTCTTTTCCAAACATTGGTAGTGGACTGGCCCTGAGACACAAAGTCAACCGAGCTACCGCATTCTCGCTACTAGTATAACTGATCTTGGGACACTAAGTCAACCGAGCTACCGCAGCCATAGTACTAGTATGACTCGCCCCGAGACATTAAGTTAACCAAGCTACCACAGCCACACCACTCTCAACCACAAATCTTAATACACATCAATCATTATATCGTAACCTAACATCTAGCGTACTGTTGCGCAACAGTCCTAATGTAACCCACTAGGTAGCACGTTCTACTACTATCCTTCAAAAACATCACATCACAATAACAATACATATCAACAATAAAAATAACATCCAAGTCATGAACACTAAATTCACAATATATATATTTTAATAATCACCAAATATTTATTTCACATTAACAACAAAACATGTGAATGTTGGGTAAACAGTTTTATATAACATGCATACATATAATAATAACTCACAGATGTGCGCTCCTCTGCAATAATTCGACTGGTCCAGTCCTAACCTAACTGTCGGTGCAGCTATAAGAAAAATAATAATGAAAATAAATAGGATAAAATTCTAACCTTAAACGTTCTACATTTCAAAAGAAAACTCGATCTAAGACTCTACCCTAATAAAACTCAAAATTTAATATAGACCCGATGTAACGTTTTACGAGAAATCTATCGAAAATTCAGCAGAGTCTCCTTTGTAAAACAGACATCTCTCTACTAAAAGTAGAGTCATTCCTGCACACAAACACACTTCAAAATATTTCAAAATTCAACATCTCGGGTTGGGCTACCGAACAAAATTTATTGCTCAACCGAGAACCAACATAACAACATAAATATAAAAACAATATAATTTTCTCAAATCACAAAATACCTTAAAAATTTAATTAATTATCACAATAAAATTTATTCATATAATAAAAATATAAAGGAAATTTAATTTTCTGATAAATAATAAAATTCTAGTTTTACAACTAATATTTGTTAATAAAATCCACCAATAACATAAAATTTTCATTTTACAATTAAATTAGCATTAATTGTAAATAACTATTAAAATTACTCAATAATGTCATAAAAATAATAAAAGGCTTATTAAAGCTTGGAAAATAATCAATAATTTATTTTTTCATTTATTTTCCAAAAATACTACTAATTAACTAAAAATCGGAAATTATTTATAAAAATTATTTTTATACTTTTTACTACTTAAAATCAGTCTAAAACATAATAATTAACAATAATTTAATTAAAATTCAAATAATTAAGGAAATATAATAATTTCTTTAAAAATAAACAATTAAACATAATCTTTAAAAATTCATATCTTAAAATCCATACACAATTTCACAAAACCTCCTTCACAAAGTTTAATCCACATAATATATAAAATTTATTAAAAATATAAAAATACCCCAGGTCGGAACAGTAACGTGAACAGTACCCCCGAGACCCAAAAAATTTAAAATTTTTAAAAAAATAAATAAAAATCATATTTAGCAAGACTTCAACCTCCAAAACAAATCATCAAATAACAACTATATCTAATTAAATCAAATTCAAACTCAATTTCATAAATAATTAAAAATACCTAAAATTATTTGTCAAATATTCTACAGACGTAGATCAGATGCACGGTTAGTGGTTATGGACTCTTGACATCAAGAGGAACGAAATGAAACCAACTTTGCCGCCTAAAACCCACCGGAACAGTACCAAACAGAGGAAGAGGGCTAACTGGTTTTTGAATTTCTGGGCAAATTTTGGATATTTTCTTGCAAAATAAAAGCTATAGACAGGTAGAGGAGGATGAGATGAATCTACCGGTCAAATTTGGGGTCAATCAGAGTTAGTTTGGGTGTTAAACGAAGAAGAAGAAAAGTTCAGGAACTAAAACGAAATTTGCCACCTAAAATCTAAAAACCCCGCTGCTCCCCTCCTTATTCCTGCTAATGCAGACCACTTTCCCCTTTTAATGGGGATGGACACCCACGTGTCCATCTCCCCATGGCTCTGTTTTTTTAATATATAGTTATATAAATTTAATAATAATAATAATAATAATAATAACAATAATTATATTAACATCAATATAATGATAAGGGTAATGATAATAAAATAAAATAAAATAATACTAATAACAACGACAACATTAATAATTAAAATAATAATAATAATATTTATAATCACACAATAATAATAATAATAGAAATAACAAATATAATAATGATAATAATATTAATAATTCTAATAAAGACAATAATAAAAATAATAATAAATAGAATAATAATAACCAAAAATTCGGGTTATTACATTCTTCTCCCCTTAAGAAAATTCGTCACCGAATTTTACATCAATAAGAAAACAGGTAGGGGTATTGATTCTTCATGTCAACTTCTGTCTCCCAAATGCAATCCTCCATTGCATGGTTGCTCCACGGTACCTTCACCATAGGAATTTCTTTGGTACGCAGTTAACGAACTTGTTGATCCACTATTACCACTGGGTGCTCTTCATATGACAAATCTTCATTAAGCTCCACTGTTTGGGGCTGAAGAACATGTGAATGATCGGAGATGTACTTTCTCAACATAGACACATGAAACACTGGATGAATCTGCGACAACACCTGTCTATAAGCGACATTACTTACCTTTGAACGAATTTCAAAGGGTCCGATATATCTTGGAGCTAATTGCCCTTCTTACCAAATCTCATTCTCCTTTCATTGGAAACATCTTGACAAAAATGATACATCTATTCTCCTTGGATCAGCATAGCTCTTCTGTCGGCTAAAAGCTATTCTCAATCTCTATTGAATAATAGGAATCTTTTTTGAAATCACTTGCAAAAATTTTGGGCCTGTTAATTGCCTCTCACCAACTTCCCAACATAAGGGTGATCTACACTTCCTTCCATACAACGCTTCATATGGAGCCATCTAAATACTTGCATGATAACTGTTATTATATGCAAATTTAATCAGTGGTAAGTGCAAATCCCATTGACCGCCAAAGTCTATTACACACATCCACAGTATATTTACCAATGTTTGAATGGTCAGTTTTGACTGACCATCAATTTGAGGATGAAATGCCATGTTGAAGTCTCATGCCCAACGCTTTATGTAATTCTTGCCAAAAGACTGAAGTAAAGGTAGCTCCTCTGTCAGACACTTTACTTTCTAGCACTCGATGCAAGCAAACAATTCGGTTGATGTACAACCTAGCCATCTTGTCTGTAGTACAAGTCTTCTTAATTGGCAAGAAGTGGGCTAACTTGGTTAACCTATCAACTACCACTCATATGGCATCATAACCTCTAGTGGTATGAGGTAATCTAATCACGAAATCTATAGCAATCATATCCCATTTCCATTCTAGGATAGGCAATTGTTGCAACAATCTCGAGGGCCTCTAACATTTCAATTTCACTTGTTGAAAAGTGAGACACTTGAATATAAATTCTGCAATATCTCTTTTCATCCCATTTCATCAGTATATATCTTTCAAATCATGATACATTTTGGTAGAACCGGATGAACTCTATAAGCAGAAAAATGAGCTTCTTCCATAATCTCTTTCCTCAAGTCATCCACATCCAGTACACACAACCTAGTATCCAAACGCATCACACTCTTATTATTAATAACAAACTCTCGGGATTTACCCCGTTGCACCTCTGACATTATTCTTTACAATTGTGGGTCCTTTCTCTGAGCTGCTTTCACTCTATCCAAGTACATTGATCGTACTCTGAATTGAGCCAAAAGACACTTCTTGGTTACCTTCCATTGCAACCCTTGATCAATTAGTTGATGTAACTCCTTAATAATTGGCCTCCTTTTTGTGCTGATATGAGCAAGGTTGCCTGCTGACTTTCTGCTCAATGCGTTAGCTACCATATTAGCTTCACCCGGATGGTAAAGAATAGAGCAATCATAATCCTTCAATAGCTCCATCCATCTTCTCTGTCTCAAGTTCAAGTCTCTTTACTGAAAAATGTACTTTAAGCTCTTATGGTCGGTGTATACTTCAGAAGTTACACCATACAAATAATGTCTCCAAATCTTCAATGCAAACACTACAACTACTATTTCCAAATCATAAGTAGGGTAGTTTTGCTCGTGCTTCTTTAACTGACATAAAGCATAAGCAACTACTCTTCCATTCTACATCAATACATACTTTGGCCCACTCGAGAAGCATCACAATACACTGTATACCCTTCACTTTTTGAAGGTAAAGTCAATACTATAGCTAAAGTCAATCTATCCTTAAGCAACTAGAAAATCTCCTCACATCTATCAATCCACACAAATTTAGCATCCTTCTAAGTTAACCTTATCAAAAGTGTAGCTATCTTAGGGAAATCATTCATAAATCTCCTATAGTAGCCAACTAAACTCAGAAAACTCCTTATTTTAGTAATTATTGTAGGTCTTAGTCATTCTGTAATGGCTTCAATCTCTTTTGGGATCCACTTATATGCCGTCTTTGGATACCACATGGCCTAAGAATACCACTTTATCTAACCAAAACTCACATTTCAAGAACTTGACATATAATTGATGCTCTCTCAAAGTCTGAAGCACCATCCTTAAATGCATAACATGCTCTGCCTCACTCTTGGAATATACCAGGATATCATCAATAAACACTATTACAAATCGATCTAAGAATGGTCTAAACACTCAATTCATTAAGTCCATAAAGGCTGCTGGGGCATTAGTCAACCCAAAGGACATCACCAAGAATTTATAATGACCATATCTCATCTGAATTGCAGTCTTAGGTACATCTCCACTTCTAATTCTCAACTGATAATACCCTGACCTTAAGTCAATCTTGGAAAAACACTGAGCTCCTTAAAGCTGATCAAACAAGTCATCAATTCTCGAAAGAAGATACTTGTTATTGATGGTGACTTTGTTCAACTGTCTATAGTCGATACAAAGTCGAAGGCTACCATCTTTCTTCTTTACAAACAACACTAGCACACCCAAAGAAGACGTGCTGGGTTTAAAAGAAACCCTTAACAAGTAACTCTTGTAATTATTCTCTAAGCTCATTTAATTCTATAGGCACCATTCCATAAGGTGGCATAAATATAGGATTTGTACCAGGTACAACATCAATACAAAATTCTATCTCTTTTTCCAGTAGTAACCTTGGTAATTCTTCGGGAAAGACATCTAGAAATTCACACACCACTGGAACATTCACAATTGTCCCCTTATCCGCCTTTACATCTCTGACCATAGCCAAATAACCTTGACACCCCCTTCTAAGCATCTTTCTGGCCGTGATCACAGAAATAAGATTCTGAGGCAGGGAACTCTTGTCACCTCTGAATCAAAATTCCATATCATCTAGAATTCTAAAGATCACCTCTTTCTCCGGACAATCCAAGGTAGCATAATGTTGAGCCAACCAATTTATTCCTATAATCACATCAAAGTCTAGCACATCCAACAAAACCAAATCCACAAGCAGCTCTCTGCCTTCCACTAATGCAAGACAAGATGGAAAGACTATGTCTATTTCTAACTCATCATTGAGGGGAGTCGCTACAAAGAATGGGATTAACAACTTGGATGGTTATCTTCCCATTCTTGAAGCAAAGATAGGATATATAAGGAATGCAATGCACTAGGATCATGCTAAGCTCTAGCATCAAGATGACATATTAAAGAGTATTTGCAACCATTTCCATTCGTAATTATCCCTCATAGAAAGGAATAGAAGTATCTTAGAAATTGCTCTTTAAACTCCAAACATGTTATGATAATCATATCATATATGACTGGATCGACTGCATAAACTAGTCTTGAGCTACGACTTAAAATGATAGCTCTGCAATCATTATCCTTCATGAATCCTATCTTTGTCCTGGTCTCAATGGTACTTATAAAATTCAAAGCATCTCCAGTACAATTAAATGAAACTCTCTTAATCTTGGAGTATAGTAAAGTTGCATCTACATCAAACATTCCCTAATTCCTCTACCATAGTATCTGTTGTGGTAATAGTACAACTTGATTAAATGCCACTAGTCCTTGATTAATCTATACTACAATGGTCACACAAGCTGTAGGATCTATATCTGGAGTAGCTATTTCTGCTGGTAGCTGCTATCCTTATCTCTAAGCCATTGTTGCCTAAGGCCTATTTCTTCTTTGCCTCGTAGGGTGAGAGCTGATGCTTCATCCTGAAATGGCTGCTCATCATCATTATATGCTGCTTTTGTAGCATGAGCAGTTCGCATTCGCCTCATTTTGAAAGGACACAAAAACCAACAAGGTTAAGACATGATAAGGGAACTAACATATACGCGGATTTCTAAAACAAGGAAGACTTTCAAAGACATAGTCAAACCTAATTGCCACAGTAGTTTCAAAGAAAACTCAAACCCTATTAACCTAGGCCAACCACACTAAACCTAGTCTCTGATCCCAACTTTTTCACAACCCAAACCCGGGAGTCATGACCGGCACTAAGGGACAGGAATTCACATGAATACGAAACTCGTAGCAAGCCTTAAACACAACTTTCACAACAATTATACCATAAATATGCCTCAGAATTTAAAACCTTTAAAACATCAATAACTTTTTCATAAATAATATCATACTAAAAATATTTATACAATAGTGAGGTACATAATCTCAGTCAATATTATCCTCATATACTACAACAAATACATATTACTACTGCAACTTTAATTAATACAAGAAAGGATAATCTAAAATTTACATAAACCAACCAGAGAAGAAAAAGTTCGGCGAAGAGAACTACTATATGAGGTTTGACTAGAAGGATCCTGAAAAATAATTGAGGGGGGTCAGACCTCATTGAGTGAATTATTATTATATATATACATGCAACCTAAGCATACAAGCAATTAAACATCAATATAATAGTTATATGTTTATTTTATATTTATACACGCATTCCAAGCAGATGTTTAATAATGCTTTTATGTCAACACAGTAGATGCAAGCAAGTGGATGAAGTCAGATGATGCAGATGCTCAAAATCACATTTCATGCCAAAACAAATAAATGCAGTAAGATTTTGGGTGAAGGATCGGAGCAGAACCCTAAGAATTTCTTAACCTCAAATATTGTACTCCACTAATCATTAAATTTCTTAATTCCAAATATATTTCTCTTTTCCAAATTTTGGTAGTGGACTGGCCCCGAGATACTAAGTCAACTGAGCTACCGCAGTCTCACTATGAGTATGACTAGCCCTGAGACACTAAGTGAACTGAGCTACCACAACCACACTATTAGTATGACTGGCCCCGAGACACTAAGTCAACTGAGCTATCGCAACCACACCACTCTCAACCATAAATCTCAATACACATCAATCATTATATCATAACCTAGCATCTAGTGTACTGTTACACAACTGTTAAGAACCCCCAAGGAATAGAACCACAAACTCTAATATATATGAACCTGTGAATTACTAACCTGGAAACCCAAAAACAATTGAATTTCAAATGCCCAAGAATCGCTTAGATCAGATTGCAAAAAGGATGATCAATATTAGAACCTAAAGAAAACTAAGTTCTTTAAACCCTAACCCTTAACACGCTACAAGGATAGATCAATTCCTTGATAAGTGGTTTATGCATTCAACAAGAATTCAAGAATTCAAGCAATATGCAAAAGGGAAAAAAAACAAAGTCTATTTTTTTAATGAAATTTGTATGTCTGCCAAAACACATTATAAGAGGTGCTTTTATAGCCTCCTAACACAAGAAAACCCTAAAAAAACTATTAAACCTAGCTGCCACATAAGCATAATAGCAAAATAACATAGTTCTGAACTTAAATAAGTGATTTCAGCCCATATACA
>CATIWM010101561.1:0-16965 GCA_949671775.1 Mallotus repandus | reverse complement strand
TGTGATTGGACCTCCATCATAAGTCAAAGGGTCTTCAATCCTTGTTGGATTAGGATTGCTTGTTACATATTGAATCCTTGTTAGATTAGGATTCCTTGCCACATCTTGAATTCTTGTTGGATTAGGATTCCTTGTTACATATTGAATCCTTGTTAGATTAGGATTCCTTGCCACATCTTGAATCCTTATTAGATTAGGATTCCTTGTCACCTCTTGAATCCTTGTCTGATTAGGATTCTTATCATTTCGTATGTAGCACTAAGTGGACTAAATAAGACATATTTGGGCTTCATCTTGGACTTGGAATACTTGTAGCTACTCCTTTGGGCTTAAAGCATATAAATTAGACCCAATAACATTACTTGGGCTTAAGTCTTCAATTTGCACTAAATGAATAAGCTTTGGACCAGAATTAACTCCATGTGCACCAAACAGATCAGATTTATTCAGATTTGTACTTTGAGCCCAAATTACTTGAATTAGCATGTGTAATACTTCCTTCATCTTCTTAGCACGTGCCCTTGTGATTGGACCTCCATCATAGGTCAAAGGATCTTGAATCTTTGGTAGATTAAGATTCCTTGTTGCACTAGGAGTGTCATCATTGACACCGTAAGTGGTTCTTATGGCATTGTTTCTCTGCCTGATACTATAAGAGGTTATTATGGCATTGTCTGTCTGCCTAACACTGCAAGAGGTTATAGTGGCATTGTCAGTCTGCCTAACACCATAAGAGGTTATAGTGACATTGTCTGTGTACCTGACACAGTAAGAGGTTATAGTAGTATTATTTATCTGCCTGACACTGTAAGAGATTATAGTGGCATTGTCTGTCTGCCTGACATCGTATGAGGTTATAATAGCATTGTCTATTTGCCTGACACTGTAAGAGGTTATAGTGGCATTGTCTGTCTGCTGACACCATAAGAGGTTATAGTTGCAT
Source organism: Mallotus repandus (assembly GCA_949671775.1). Lineage (NCBI taxonomy): Eukaryota > Viridiplantae > Streptophyta > Magnoliopsida > Malpighiales > Euphorbiaceae > Mallotus > Mallotus repandus. The sequence continues at coordinate 16,022 of CATIWM010101561.1, read as the reverse complement.
TATTTGTTTGCCTGACACCGTAAGAGGTTATACTGGCATTGCCTGTTTGCCTGACATTGTAAGAGGTTATAGTGGCATTGTTTGTTTGTCTGACACTGTAAGAGGTTATAGTGGCATCTTTTGTTTGCTTAATGCCCTAAGTTGTTTTAGTGGCACTATTTCCTTAACACAACTAAAGGGTGTTAAATACAACACCAAGAAGGGGCAATCACTGCATTTACATTTCATACATGTGCTTGTCTATCATATGTCTGATTGTATATCACTATCATGTGCTTGTCTTATTTTCATGAACCATTCATGTGAACAATGCATATATCTTTATATGTATCCTGAATTATATCACTCTACATGAATCCCAAAGAACATCATTTGCAAGAATCTAAAATTACATCACTACCATACTCATACGAAAAATTGCATTTCATTTTGCATGAATCCCAAAATTACATCATGCATCTCATTGTATCATTAAAATTATCCCTGAAAAGGATCAGATCATCACCAACAATGACAAGCTCGACGTCAAAAAGATTGCATAGTACATCATCAGATAACAAAATATATTTTTGCATCTTTTCATTGCTTTGTGTGTATTGACAACAGTGCTAGGAGGCTTTGTAACACACACGAAGTAGGGGCAACTACCATACTTTAAAATTTGATTGTCCCTAAAAAAGGTTTGATGATGAAAACAATTTGTGCAACTCGTGTAAGAATATAAGTCATTGCTGCTTAGGAGCATGTGAACCATAAACAGAGGAGTTGAATCACCCAGACTGAAATCGAACTCTCAGGATGAAAAGTTTATCATCAACTCAGTCAATTGAGACCTAATCTAGTAAACTAAAACCTTAGGATGGCAAGTCTCTGTTGGTGATATGCCTTAGGCCAATTGTGTAATGGCCATATTTTGACTTTGTCATATTTTCATTTTATTAATAAAGAGGCATTTTTATTATTGCTGGCTAATTCTAATATTATCCTTGATTAGTTAATTCTACCTAAGGTCATTAAGTATGTGACTTGATAGTAAAACTCTTAGGTGATACTTGAATTCTAATCTAAATATCCCTAGTCGATCATTATTGTGGGAATAACAATGAATAAACACAAGTATGAGGTTGACTGATGATTATGTTTTATTGATCATGTTTATAAGATACTGAGTCAAACTCATAGGTACATATTTAAAGAAATGATTTATTGGATCGAACCACTATGAGAATACTACATGGATAATTGTCATAAGTAATTCTTATCACAGCAGTATTATTTGAGTCCTCTGACTTGAATTCACCATGATTTCCTGTATGATGAGTTCTGTATTTTAACACATCCCTACATCATCTTTAACCAAATGGTAAAACAAGTTGTGATTGGATATAGAATGAGTTATGCGAGGAATGTGAATGATTAAGATGGAATTTGTCACTTAGTTATTTTGAGAAGATATATGTGGACCCCTCAATAAGTTAGATTGAAGAGAAATGCATGGTCATGCTAGAATGTGTTGATAAAGGGGTTATTCATATTATATAAAGCATTATTAGTACCAGTCTAATTGGGATCGAGAAATAATATGATTGAACTATATAAGGATGACATAAACCATGTCTTATGTTCAATCAAGATATTGCATGACAAAAGGACTATAATACATGTTGTGGATTAGGTTATATTAAATTATCGACCTTCACACAATTTGGATAGTCATAATGTTTTGTAAGAGGCCACTTATGACATGTTAGCTAAAATGGGAGTTTTAGGCCCATTGCCAATGTTGTGTGAACCTACAATGTCACACACTTAGAACATGCCTAAAGCAGACTTGGGTAATTTACCAAATAATAATCTATATGAAAGAATATATATATATATATATATATATATATGTGTGTGTGTGTGTGTGTGTGTGTGTGTGTGCATTTATTTTTTTTATTTCCTAGTTTATTTAAGGTAAATGTTATTTTAAATAAATAGGAAATAATTCTAATTTTAGAATTAGAATCAAAGTAGAAATAGAAGTTTAAAGAAGTTTAAGTTTTAGGCCCACTGCCAATGTTGTGTGAACCTACAAGGTCACACACTTAGAACATGCCCAAAGTAGACTTGGGGTAATTTACCCAATAATAATCTCTATGAAAGAATATATATATATATATGTGTGTGTGTGTGTGTGTGTGTGTGTGTGTGTGTGTGTATTTGTATTTATTTTTTTTATTTCCTAGTTTATTTAAGGCAAATGTTATTTTAAATAAATAGGAAATAATTCTAATTTTAGAATTAGAATCAAAGTAGATATAAAAGTTTAAAGAAGTTTAAACTTACCAAAACTGTTTTGGTAAGTAAGCAATTTAAGAAACCCTAAATGGGATGTCTATATATACATCTCTTTCTCTAGGGTTTTGCAAGGCTATCATTCTCCTCCTTCTTCCACTACTTCTTTTGTGAAAATAAATACACATAGAGAGAAAATAAAAAGTGAGACTTAAAAGGTGCTAGCACACCAACACTATTTTTGACATCCTGTTCGTGTGGATACTGGTAGAGGACGTGGTTTTATTGGTAATGTCTCAATTCGACAAGAAGATATGAAAAGCTCGAGGTAGGGTGTCACCGGTGTGAACCCCCTGTCTTCCTTCCAACATTCTTGCCTTGAAATCGTCTTGGTGAGTTTTGGCAACCCTCTCAATCAATTTATTCAAATTACATGGATCCTGTAAATGAGTTTCATGATTAAAAGTTTTAAATTTTTGATGCATTTTGCATCACGGAAACCCAACAGTGGTATCAGAGCCACTTGTAATTTGATTAAATTGTATATATATATATATATATATATGAATTTGATTTTGAAAAGTGTTTTCCAAATTTTAATCGAACATTTTTATGTGACGATTTAATTAATCTATATAAAAAAACAATTGTGTACATTAATTGGATTAATGTCTATGGTTGTTTAATTTAATTAAAACTGTTTATAGTATGGATTTTATAAAAAATACATGCTTTTTTTAGAAGACAAAAGTCGAGTTACTAGAGGACACAACCATGTAACTTAGAGGACACAGCTGTGTCCGGTTGTGTGCCTATGAGAATACAGATAGACATAGTAGTGTCAGTTTTAAGACATAGCTGTGTCTATAGAAGTATAGATTAACACAGTCGTGTTTGTTTTTTGACACAGCCATGTTTGTTTAGGCATATTGCATTCTTGTTCAAGTGTCGAACAAAATAAACATGTTTTAAATTGTTTATCTTTTGGGGGTGTTGCCCCCAATCCCCTGCATGGGGCATTGTCCCCTTGAACCCCACCCATTAACTGGCTAGCAGGATCGCCACTAGGGGCGCTGCCCTTTGGACCCCACAAAGGGCAATGCCCCTTGACATTGAATTGATTCGCTACATAATTTGTTAGAATCATAATATTATTTAATTTTAATGAAAATTAAACTATTATGCTCTATGTATTTAGTGTGAAATGAATGGTGTATGGCATGGCCCTTAAGACCAATGTGATTAGATTTGTATTATTTATTTTTATAGGTTGCAATTTATTAAATACGGCCTGCGAGTCATTTTTCATTTGTTGTAATTTTATTTTTTATTAAGTAGTAATAGAATAGTGTATATTGCAACTTGTAATGTAATTTAAATCAAGACCCAACATGGAGATTAAAAAGGGAGGCCAAGGATGGAGATCCAAGGTGGAGACTCAAAGTGGAGATCCAAGGTGAAAGGTTCAAGATGAAGATTGATCTTCTTATTGGCTTATAAAGATCAATCAAGATTTGGGTCATGCTATGTCAAGTTTACTTTATTGTTATGTTATTTATATGATGCTATGGATATGATGCCATGTATATGATGAATATTCCTATAAGATTAAATAAATAGGAACCTTCATTCAATATTAAGTCACTATAATGCTTCCCATTAATTCAAACACTTGTCAAGCCTTGTATTACTCTATATGGGTCTACCAAAGCATGGTGTATTAAGTCATTTGAGGAAGGCAAGTTAGATAAGAGTGATATCCAAACGTTTGAAATGGTTTGACTTAAGTAGGTCATCAAAAGGGTTTTGGACTGAGGGTATTAGATGGGATATTTAGCCAGGACATGTGATGTCAAATCCCATATCTTTCCAAGAGTTACATGAATGGTAATCGGTAAGAATTACCATCCTAAATAACCATACTGTAGGTGATAAGCCAAAGCTTACTTAGAGTATATTGAAATATGGATCCTGGCCCACTAAAATTTATAAAATAACTTTAAGGGTTATTAATTTGAATAAATGTTGCGGGATTTACAATTATGCCTCATTAAAATAATTTAATAAAATATTGAGTACACTGCATATATATTTAGATAATGGCATCAAACACTACATCTAATCTATCATTGCAATCGATCATTTAGAAGGATAAGCTTAATGGGACTAACTTCCTTGACTGGTATAGAAACTTAAGAATTGTTCTTAAGAAAGAGAGAAAGGAATATATCCTTGACCAACCTATCCCAGATGAACTAGCTGCCAATGCTCCAAGAGCTATAAAGGATGCTTATAGTAAAAGTATCTTAATGACTCTGTTGATGTCACTTGCCTCACGCTTGGAAGTATGGAATAGAAGTTCAAAAGTAATTAATAGAGATGGATGCTTACACCGTTATTGGCCATCTCAAAGAAATATTCCAAGAGAAAGCTACAAATTGAAAGGTTTAACACCATAAAGGCATTGCTTTTTTACAAGTTAACTGCTATAAGCTTAGTAGCTCCTTATATTCTTTTGATGAAATGTCATCTTAAAGATTTGGAAAGGCTTGGTCTTAAGATTGAGCAAGAATTAGACATTAATATTATTCTTCAGTCTTTGCCAGAAACTTATGATTGATTTGTTATGAACTATAACATGCATGGTATGAACACAACTATTTCTGAATTGCATAGGATGTTTAAGATTGTTGAAAAGAACATCAGGACTACCAAGGATGTTCTAATGGTCAATAAAGGGAAATGTATGAAAATGATGGGAAAGGGGTAAAGGCAAGATTAAAGCTTCTAAAGGCTTTGAGAAGCCCAAGCCCAAGCCTAAGCTCGCATCCTAAGCAAAACAACTTAAGGAGGGAACATGTTATTTTTGCAATGAGCCTGGTCATTGGAAAAGAAATTGCAAGCTCTATTTGGATGATCTGAAGAAGAACAAGGGTAGTGTGACTACCTCTTCAGGTATTCATGTTGTAGATGTCAATTTATCTACTTCTGATTTTTAGGTATTAGATACTGGTTCTAGATCTCACATTTGTACTAATGTGCAAGGTCTAAAAAGGAGTAGAATTTTAGCTCGAGGTGAAGTGGACTTATGAGTTGGAAATAGATCAAGAGTAGTTGCTTTAGCTGTAGGAACTTATGAATTAGCTTTGCCTAGTGGACTTGTTTTGAGTTTGGAAAACTGTTACTATGTACCTGCTATGAGCAGGAATATCATTTATGTTTCTTATTTAGACAAGAATGGTTTTGAATTTATTATTAGGAATAATAAATGCTCCATTTATCATGATGATGTTTTCTATGGATATACTCCATATACTAGTGGTCTTTATATTTTAGACATTCAAGACATTAATGAAAGGTCCATCTATAACATTGATACAAAGAAGTTTAAATCTAATGATTTAAACACAACCTACCTTTGGCATTGTCATTTAGGCGTTATAAATGAGAAATACATTTTAAAATTCCACCAACATGGACTTTTAAAGTCATTTAATTTTGAATAATTTCAAACTTATGAATCTTATTTATTAGGAAAAATGACTATGACACCTTTTACTGGACATAGTGAGAGGGCTAATGACTTGTTGGGTCTTATACATTCTGATGTATGTGGTCCATCAAGTTCCACTGCTAGAGGAGGTTATCAATATTTTATTACTTTCACACATGATTTTAGTAGATATGACTACGTTTATCATATGAAACATAAATATGAATCTTTTGAAATGATTAAAATTTTCAAAAATGAAGTACAAAATCAACTTGGTAAGAATATTAAAGCACTAAGATCTAATCGAGGTGGTGAATATTTAAGCCAAGAATTTATTGATCATCTTAAAGATTGTGTAATAATTTCACAATTGACTCTACCAGGAACACCATAATGGAATGGTGTATCTTAACGGAGAAATTGAACTTTATTGAATATGGTTTGATCTATGATGAGTTAGTCATATCTTCCAATCTACTTTTAGGTGTATGCTCTATAAACTGCTACATTCCTTCTAAACAAAGTTCCATCAAAGATAGTTGAAAAGACACCATATGAGATATGGAATGGAAAATCTCCCAGTTTATCTTTTTTAAGATTTGGAGATGTGAGGCTTATGTAAAGCATTAATTTTAGATAAATTAGCACCCAAATAAAATAAATGCCTTTTTGTGGGATATCTTAAAGAAACCAAAGGATATTACTTTTACAATGCCTTTGAGAACAAAGTGTTTATTGCTCAGGATTGTGTACTCTTGAAAAAAGTACTTTTCCAAAGGAACTGGTGGGAGTAAAGTACAACTTAAAAAAATTTAAGAACCACAAAATAACATTGTACTACATATGGAACCTGAACTGGATTAACAAGTAATTGTTGAATATACACAAGTACTATAAGGTCTTGGGATGTTTGATACATGTCATAATCCTGAAAGATATTGATTTCTTATAACAGATAATAATGATGTGATGATCGTGGATCAAAGTGAGCCCATAACCTACTACGAGGCCATGGATAGTCCAGACTCTGAGAAATGGTTAGAAGCCATGAAATAAAAAATGCAATCCATGTATGATAATCAAGCATGGACTTTGATTGATCCACTTGATGGCTTAAAAACTATTGGGTGTAAATGGGTTTTCAAAAAGAAAACTGACATGGATGGCAATGTGCATACCCTTAAAGCGAGGCTAGTTGTAAAGGGTTTTAAGCAAACACATGGTATAGAGTATGATGAAACCTTTTCACCAGTTGCTATGCTTAAGTCCATTAAAATTCTCCTTGCCATAGCTGCATACTATGATTATGAGATATAGAAAATGGATGTTAAAACAACATTTCTTAATGGAAACCTAATTGAGGATATGTACATGACACAACCAGAGGGTTTTATCAATTCTGAGAATTCTAGAAAAGTTTGTAAGCTTCAAAGATCCATTTATGGATTGAAGCAAGCCTCTTGGAGTTGGCATCTTCATTTTGATGAAGCAGTCAAAGAGTTTGGATTCATCAAGAATGAGGATGAACCTTGTGTTTACAAGAAGGTTAGTAGGGGTGCAATAGTTTTTCTAGTGCTGTGTGTTGATGACATATTTTTCATTAAAAATGATATCCCTACTCTTCAAAATGTTAAATTATGGTTAGGGAATTGTTTCTCAATGAAATACTTAGGTGAAGCTGCCTATATTTTAGGCATCAAGATCTATAAATATAGATCTAAGAGGCTTATTGGCTTAAGTCGCACTTATATTTATAAGGTACTGAATAGGTTCAGTATGCAAAACTCCAAGATAGGATTCTTGCCAATGTCCCATGGAATTAGTCTTAGCAAGACTCAGTGTTCAAAGACACAAGATGAGTGAGACCATATGAGTGAGATTCCATATGCTTTGCTATTGGATCCATCATGTACGCCAAGTTATGCAATCAACTAGATACCTCATATGCATTAAGCATAATATGCAGAGTACCAAAAGATGACAATGTTGCTGATCCATTAACTAAGCCTATTTCACAACTTAAGCATAAGAGTCATACTAGGCTTGATTTGTTAATTCTACCTAAGCTCATTAAGTATGTGACTTGATAGTAAAACTCTTAGGTGATACTTGAATTCTAATCTAAATATCCCTAGTCAATCATTATTATGGGAACAACAATGAATAAAAACTAGTACGAGGTTGACTGATGATTATGTTTTATTGATCATGTATATGAGATATTGAGTCAAACTCATAGGTACATATTTAGAGAAATGATGTATTAGATCGACCTACTATAAGCATACTACATGGATAATTGCCATAAGTAATTCTCATCATAGTAGTATTCTTTAAGTCCTCTGACTTGAAATCATTATAGTTTCCTGCATGATGAGTTTTATATTTTGACACATCCCTACATCATCTTTAACCAAATGGTAAAACAGGTTGTGATTGGATATGGAATGAATCATGTGAGGAATATGAGTAATTAAGATGAAATTTATCCCTTGGTTATTTTTAGAAGATATCTATGATCCCCTAGGTAAGTTAGACATAAGAGAAATGCATGGCCATGCTAGAATATATTGATAAAGGCATCAATATCAGATAAATAGTTACCAGTATCAGTCTAATTGGGATCGAGAAATAATATAATTGAACTATATAAGGATGACCTAAACCATGTCTTACATTCAATTAAGATATCGCGTGACAAAAAGACTATAATACACGTTATGGATTAGGTTATGTTGAATTATCGACCTTAACACAACTTGGGTAGTCATAATGTCTTACAAAAGGCCACTTATGACTTGTGGGCTAAAATGAGAGTTTTAGGCTCACTGCCAACATTGTGTGAACCTATAAGGTCGCACACTTAGAACAGGCCCAAAGCAGACTTGGGTAATTAACCCAATAATAATCTCTATGAAAGAATATATATATGTGTGTGTGTGTGTGTATTTGTATTTATATTTATTTATTTATTTCCTAGTTTATTTAAGGTAAATATTTTTTTTGAATAAATAGGAAATAATTCTAATTTTAGAATTAGAATCAAAGTAGAAATAGAAGTTTAAACTTACCAATACTGTTTTGGTAAGTAAGTGGTTTAAGAAACCCTAGATGGGACATTTATATATACATCTCTTTCTCTAGGTTTTTGTAAGGCTATCATTCTCCTCCTTCTTCTACTACTTCTTTTATGAAAAGAAATACACATAGAGAGAAAATAAAAAGTTAAACTTAAAAGGTGCTTCCACACCAATACTGTTTTAGACGTCCTGTTCATGTGGATACCAGTAGAGGATGTGGTTTTATTGGCGACATCTCAATCCGATAAGAAGATACTAAAAGCTTGAGGTAGGGTGCCACCGGTCTGAGCTTCCTCTCTTCCTTCAAACATTCTTGCTTTGAAATCATCTTGGTGAGTTTTGGCAACCCTCTCAATCGATTTATTCGAATCGTATGGATCCTGTTAATGGGTTTCGTGATAAATTTTTTTAAATTTTTGCTATGTTTTGCATCACGGACACCCAATAGTCTCATGCTTACGGTGATCATTGTAAAAGCATGATTGCTCAAACATTTAACTCATTAAATCGAGACTTGTTTTACCAGGTCAAATTTAAATTGACTGAAAATGACGATTAATTCATCATTTCAAAAAATTCAAAAGAAACCCCAAACTAGACTCTCAGATTTTCAAGTCAACCACTGAATCATTGAGTTATATTTCAATTTTAGAAAATATGAACTTTTGGAAAGATAAATTGCGTGTTTCAAACAATTATTACTCAAAGTGTGCAACTTATTGGTCCGACGCTCGTCTCATAAGACTGAGACTCAATTCCATGAAAACAGAAGTCGATTTTGATAAAACGGATGTCAAAAATGTGTTTACAAGGCCTAAAAACCTTGAAAATCACCCTAAAACTTAAAAAAAGGGCCCCCAAGAACTGCAAAATATGTGTGTGATACACGCCCATAGTGACAGCATGGCACGCGCCCTCAGCGCGTGGCACACACCCATAACATATGGCATGTGGCTTTAGTGCATGATACTCATAACACATGCCCTAGACATGTACTAGGTGCTGAAGAAACCTATTTTTGCCTTTAAATAACACCCTACTCCTTTATGTGGGCATGCGCTCAGTGCATGATACGCATGATGCACGCCCTAAAAACCTATTTCTCACATCTCTAGCCTGTCTTACTCATCCCACTAAGATTTTTAGACTGACCATAACCAAACGTAGCCTCATCATTGTTAAAGCACACTTCAAAGGTAATAACACCTGTATTCTGCATGATTTTAACTCAAATCAGACAAGGATAGCTCAAAAGCTAACATGGAAGTAGTATTTGTGCTTTTAAAACAAGATTAGTCAATCCCTTTGAGGACCAAACAATCATTTTTTCAATTTTATTTTCCTGTATCTCTGCATTTTCTTTATTTTTTTATTTCTGCCAAAAAATTGTGAGATTGTTGTGATTTGTGTGGTGAGACTGCTATTTTACATGCTGTTTGAATAATTTCTACTTTGTTTGATTATATTAAAATGTCTTTTTGCATTTTCTAGCTCTCAAATGTGAAAAATCATAAAAAGTGTCACCTTTTATACTAGATATACATTTCTCATAACTTTTTCATCATTTTCTGCATCTTTCACTTCTTTTGAATCATTTTCATTGTAAAAATCTATTTTTTTATGATAAAATCTGCATTTTCATGTTAATCCTGAATCATGTGTGTAAATTTATCATTTCCTACATCAAGTTTGCATTTTTATTTTCAAAAATACAAAATTTATCATTTCTACACAACTCTTGCGTTTTTTGTATATTTTATTGATAAAAATCATGTCTTTATATAAAAATCCTCATTTTGCATCATTTTTGTAGTTTACGTGAAAAATGATAATTTTTTCACATAAAGTCTGCATTTTGCATCTAGCGAACATTAAATTTATCTTTTTTGTATAGTTTTTGCATTTTTGTATATTTTGTTGTTAAAATTATATCCTGATATCGATTCTGCACCTTTGGCATCAATTTCATCATTTTAGCATAAATTCTACATTTTTAACATAAAAATCACATTTTTTAGTTTGAATACTGCATTTTTAGCATATAATCTACATCTCAATGTCAGGATGTCATTTTTGTCATAAAAATGATAGCTTGACATCATATTCGCATTCTTATGTGAAAAATTAGATATTTCACATAAGGCTTTCATCTTTATTTCAAAATAATCATTTTTCTAATAAAATCATCATTTTTGCATTCTAGTTGCATTTTTTTTTCATTTTGACATGAATCTGACGTCTCTCGCATTCAAAATCTTTTCTTGATGTCCATAATCACTTTTTTTTCCATTTTTGCATCAAAATCGTATCTTCTTACACATTAATATGAAAATAAGCATTTTCTTTCATTTTTGCATTCAATAATTTGAAAATTCATACTTCCAGGCTAGAGCTCTCATTTTTGTGGTCCAATGATGCAACCATGCATTTTTTGTTATTTTTCAATCATTTATAAATATTCTATCATTTTTAGCAATATTTTCATTCAATTTCATAATAATTTTTGCAAATGCACATGATTATGCCTCTATTTACTCTTATGATTGAGTTAATATTTCCTGCTTATTTGTTGGCTGACTGGATGAGTGAAAGCAATGCATATATCTATGCTAGCCTCTATTTTGTAGGTGTTTATTAGATCTATGACCAGATTGACATTACTGCACTTTTTCTCTTTTAAATGTATTTACTAGAAAAGCCTTGTAATAATTGTAATTAACTTTCTTTACTTTCCATTATTGATCATTGTAATGTGTGAATGTGTATATACAAACTGTCATTCTGAAACTAGGGTGCTGCAGTAGCCATATATCGAGTATTGTATAATGAGAAATAGCCAAAAAGTAGATGCGGTCTCCTGAACTCAGAATCTCTACTAAGGATGATACTTATTGAATGACCCGATGCTGTCCCTTACATCCCAATTTTGGAAAATCGGGTGGCGACTCTATAAACACTAAATGTATCGCATCCTCCCGAGATAAAATATTGTCCCTGTCCCATAATCAAAATGGATGTCCCTTCGATAAAGTTGCTAATGTCCCCCAAATTTCCTAAAGAAAAATTTCTGTCGCTCACAAAAATATTATTGTGTTATAGTTGATACTGCATCTTTTAGTTTCTATTCTATTTATTCAATTTAAACATTTTTTAAAGTTTAATAGTTACAGGTATAACTATAAAGAGAGTAATAATTACATGTATAATAGATTTATTGTTAACTTTATTAACGAAAGTTAATGCATTACAAGAATAATATTTATCGTCTTTTAACTCTGATCTAAGTGCACTCATAGAAGTAAGAGGAAATATCACTAAATGGCCCATTTGACCAAGTCATTATCACTTTTGATTTGGATCAATTATTTTTTTTTCAAATCTGACATTCTATTTTCATATTCACATTTTAGTATTTTTTTTCATTTTTAGTCTTTGTTTCAAAATTGCCACTCTTAATGTTTTCCAAACAAATGGTTATATCACCATCTAAAAATTGGCAAGAGCAAAATCATGTCTTTTCTTATTTAGATATTATGTGCAGAAATAGAACAACTAAAAATAGAAAAAATTGCAACACAAACATGCAAAGAGCAGAGCACGAAAGAACTAAAAGAAGAGAAAGAGAAAGAGAAGAAGAGCAATGTCAAGAGTAACTGATCAAACACAAGAAGAAGACAAGAAACTCAATGATCAATATGCTCACATCAACCTCAAAGTCAAGGGTTAGGTTTGAATTTTTTTTCTTTTGTTGATTATATATATATATATATATTTGTTTGATTTGTTCTTTTTATTTCTTGTTTAAAACCCATGAAAGGGATTGCAGGGCTTTTGTGGGTTTTGCTTCTCAAGTTCTTTTTCTATTTCAAAATTTTGTAGGGTTTTTCCCTTTGATTATGCTAGTGTAATTTTTACTGTGAATTGATGGGGTGTTAGTTCAGTTTTTAGGCTTTTTTTGAAACAAAGTTTTAGGCTTTTTTTGAAACAAAGTTTTAGGCTTTTAGATTATTGAAAATTTTGTGGATTTCTATATATTGCTTACAAATACTAACCATGTGAAAAAAAATTCAAAATTGGCCTCCATAGATAGATAGGGGTGTCAAAATGTGTTAACGGGTCATATTCATGTCATGTCGACCCACTCTGGTGACACAATTGGGGTCAATATGAACACGACCTATTTATTAATTGTGTCAAATAATTCAAACCCAAATATGACACGAAAATTAAACGGGTTACACGAATACAATATGTGTAACCCATTTATTTAAATGGGCTATGTAGGTCAAAAAAATTGAGACAACCCATTTAACCTGTATAACATTTATTACCTATGAAAATATAATTTTTCACAAAAAAAAAATTGCAATAATAACCATAGTTTAGCAACTTGCATAATACACTTAATTTCCATAAAACCTAGTAAAATTCATATCTTCTTCTAATTAACATAAAAAAACACAAATAAAGTTATAATACAGTACCAATATTTAAAATAAGTACAATTTAAAGTCTTTCAAATAAACACACACAAAACTTCTAAATGAGAGTCTAAATTCCAAAACCATTTGAGGAATGAGAAGGAATTTCTTTATTCATTTCCAAAGGCTCTAATTTAAGTTTAATAATATTTTTTGTAAGTTCTTCCAACTCCAATCTCTTTGCATCTATAAAAAAAGCAAATGAAAAAAATGAGTTAACCAATTTGTTAGTTAAGAAACATGCAAACAACTCTTAAGTAAATACTTATATAAAATGATTTTAAGGTAAAAAAATATTTTGTACCTAGATCTCCAAACAACCAATTTTTACTACAAACTAATGCTTCCACCACATCAGGCTTTAGTGCACTTCTATATTGATCAAGAACTTTTCCACTATTGCTAAAAGCACTTTCAGAAGCTACAGTGGTTACAGGAATTGATAGAACATCATGAGCCATGGCTGTAATTTGAGGATACCTATACTGATTTCCTTTCCAATAAGATAACACATCCAAATTTACCTTTCGATCCATTCTTGGCTCATCAAGATAAAGTTCAAGCTGAGTTTTTGAAGAAGTAATATCATCACAGTCAAAAGAATCAAACTCCTACAAGAACAAGAAAATATAACAATAAACAATTTTACAAATATGAATATTTGAAACAAATAAGAAATATGATGTTACTTTCATATTTAAGTAGTTCAAATAGATATATGACAAATACCGTTAATATATCTTTAGCCAAAAAAGACTTTGTAGCATCATCCTCAATTCCTTGCATGAATTTATATACAAAAGTTCCACCTCTAAAATCCTTGTCAACACTCATATCTCCAACATTCACATTCTCGGAATATAAGGATTTTAAGTCATCCTTAACTTTCTTAGCTTTAACTAACCCCTCATTACCATAAAGCTTCTTATAGCACCATTCCACAAAATTCAATTTATACCTAGGATCTAAAATCACAGCAATAGCCAAAATTCTACTATATTCAAACCAATACTTCTTAAATTTCTCAAACATCTTCTCTACCGTTGACTTCATAAACACATCTTCACTACACATACTTTCTTTCAAAGTCAAATGAGCAGAAAACGCCAAAGGAAATAATATATTTGTTGTTGGATATTTTGTGCCAGAAAATAGACAAGTAATATCATTAAAAACTTGTAAGAACTTGAAAATATTTTCGACTTTAGCCCACTCATCAAAGGATGGAAAATGCTTGAAATTAGAATAACTCATTTGAAGATGAGTAAAAGCATTTTGATAAAATAAAGCAATATCAAGCATCAAAAATGTTGAATTCCATCTAGTGGGAACATCTTGTCGAATATCTCTTTTTGAATCTAGAGCACAAAGATTAACACATTCTAGAAATTTAAATTAGGTAAACATTATAAATAAATAAATATACATTAAAAATAATACTCACGCAAAGTAACATTAAGAATATATAATTATATAAATATACAAATTTTATTATATATATAATAAATTTTATATATGTATATATATAAAAAATAAAAATAAAAATTATTAGTATTCAAGTTAGGTTTAATATTCAATATTATTAAATATAACAATCATAAAAATAATAATTATATAATATAATATTATTTTATTATCAAGAACATAAATTAATAATAACAACAAGCAAATCAATAATTAGTT
Organism: Mallotus repandus; assembly: GCA_949671775.1. Classification (NCBI taxonomy): domain Eukaryota; kingdom Viridiplantae; phylum Streptophyta; class Magnoliopsida; order Malpighiales; family Euphorbiaceae; genus Mallotus; species Mallotus repandus. The sequence goes on along the minus strand of CATIWM010101561.1, from coordinate 1,005 downwards.
AAAAATAAAAAATAATACTACTTAACAAGTAAAAAAGCAGAGAGGACTCACCATTATAGGATTATCGGTTGATACTGTGTGAAAAAAAAAGGTAAAAACAGATTTGGACTCACCATTTTTTTCACTTCTTCTAACAAGTAAAAAAAAAAAAAAAGGTATGGACTTCTATCAAAAAAAAAAAAAAATTGGACTCATCATTGTATAATCATGATAGAGTTGTTGGTGCAGGGCTTGAACAATAGGATCCTTGAAAAGGACATGTACTTATTTAAGAATCTTTTATAGAAAATAACAACACTGGAAAAAAAATTCAAATGGAAATGTGTGGGTTGAACTTGAAACCAAAGTATGAAACAATAATTTTTTTTCTTTTTTTTTTATCGAGCAATTAGTTTGGTAACGTTAAATAAAAAAAATAAAATGAGAAAGGGTGGCAGAAATTAGAGTTAGAAGAGAGAATAAAGAGTTAATAGTGTGTATATATATATATATATATATAGATATATTAGATAACTAGTTTACCCTCAAAATTATAGTATGTTACATGGGTTGTAAACGGATCATGTCTTAAAATTATAGTATATTACATGGGTTGTGTCAACACGATCCGTTTAATTAAACAGGTTGAACGAACTTTGCGTGTCAACCTGTGGCACGATCCATTTAAACCGTGTTATAAATGGGTTGATCCGTTTATGACACTAACCCGTTTAACCCCAACCTATACTCACAAATTTTGCACGTTAGGCGTGTCGTGTTCGCGTGTTATGACCCATTTTGACACCATATAAATAGAATTGCAATTGTGAATAGACTATGCAAATCAATTTATTTTTGTTTTTTTATTTGCTGTTATGGTTGTTATTTTTCAATTATTTTTTTTTATTTTTTAACAAAATCTTTGATTTTTATTAGTATGAATAATAAAAATAAGAATTTTTTTGTTTTTGATATATTAAATTATTGTTGTTGTTTCTGATTACTGTTTTTCAGTTGTTATTTTTT
>CATIWM010101548.1:0-17437 GCA_949671775.1 Mallotus repandus | reverse complement strand
GTGTGATTGGTATTGGTGTAGCTTCCAAGTAAAACAGGTTGATCGGGCTCTTTTCTAAACTGCGAAGGATCTCTTTGGCTTTAGACTTTGGGCTTGAATCAGTCCTCACCAATCTGCCACCTTTCTGTTCTCAAACATAGGAAGACCCGGATGAATCTATGATGGTTGAAAAATAAAGGGTTAGTATGATGCATGAACTATATGTATGCATGATGCACGTGCTATGCAACAAGTGGTAAGTAATAAGTATCAAGTCAAGTATACAAGTATCAAATCAAGCATACAACATACACCCTTCCAACCTTATTCCTCCCACACACATGTTCAATGGTGAGTTTCTTTTCTTAGGATTTTTGGTCTAGGCCTCAATATCAACAGGGGATATCAAGAATCGATGAGCATGCCATATCTCTCAAAGCAGTAAAAGTGTAGAAATAAAATTTCTGGGTATAAAAGGGTAGCCCAGTCTTTATTAGGCCAAATGGGTTTTTAAAGTATGGACTTGGGCTTTTATAGATAGAAATACCTTATGGCAACAAACACAAGCAATTTGGGTAGATCCTAAGGGAAGTTACTAGGCCGCTACATGAGCTGAGTCCGGTGAAAAAAGGTCAAGGTTCTCTTAGCAAGATGCCCTCCTTTAAGACTTGAGTTATAGGCCAAGATTAGAGGGGTCTGACATCCTTTGAAAACTCAAGAGAAGACTACCCCCTTTCGGACTTGGGTTACAGACTCTGGTCAAATGAGTCTGGTAATCTCTCTTGTACCTGGTTAAAGCTAAGAGTGATGGTTAGCCAATTTACAATCTCAAGAAGCTAGTGGAATTAAGGGACTATAAACCAATGCCATCAGCTAATAGGGACATGCAAAAATGAATGCAAGAATAAAATAATTCTAAAGAACACAAGTAGAATCAATATCTCTTATTCCCAGTGGAGTCGCCACTGTAGATGGCGGGGTTTAGCGCACGCCCAAGTTTATTGCAACCGCGACACTGTTTCAGCTCAGGGTTCTATGGAACACACTACTATATCACAAAGACATAGCATGGAGATGAGGAGTCGCCACCCAGGGTAATAACTGGGACAAATAGAAGGTGGTGGTAACTCGATTCTCTAATATAAGCTAGCACCACAACCAGGAGTTCTGGATACGGAATACCAACTTCTTTTAGTCTCGTGTTCATTTAGAATTATTTTATGAATTACTATCTTATTCCCTAATTATATGCAATTTTATTAAACCCTAATTGAATATCCATCTAACTCTAAGGCAACCAATCCATGAAAAAGCACATAAAAAATGCATTCGAGGTGCAACGTCCCTAAATCCAAACTATATTTGATTTTAATTTTAAGTTAGCTAAATCTACATATTTTATTTACAAGTGAAATGGAACTAAAGGCGAACTTAAATCTATTATTTTTATTCTAAAAGTGGGTCTAAGTCTACCAAATTTAAGAAAAAATGGGTTTGATTTAATGGGTCTAATTCTACTTATTTTAATTTAAATAAAATGATCTTAAATCTATTTATTTTAAAAAGAAATTATTTAATGGGCTGGGCTAAGTCTAAATTTATTTTAAATTACATAAAGTGGGTCTAAAGTCTAAATTGACTTAAATGGACCTAAATTATTTTTAATTAAATCTAAAACCAATTTAAAGTCTATTAATTAAGTGACTTAAGACCTACACGTGGGCTTAGGGTCCAAAACAAGTAAAAATAACAAAATAAGCCCAAATAAATAATAAACACATAAATATATACATTCAGTAATTTTTCTAACCCTAATTTTAATTACATGCAACCTAAATTAACTAAAGCCACCATTGATTTTAATTAGAGTTTTACCAAATTGACCTAATTTACTAATTAATTTTTTAAAGTGCAGAAAATTAAAATTTCACTATATTCCCACAAATGAGGCTATTACAATAACTACTATTGAAAAATTAAAATAAATTAAAATATAAATCCAAAAATAAAATACAAAAATAAAATTACAAAATAAATAAATAAAAATCCTAAAACTACGTTTAAATACAAAATTTAATCCATGACATTCTATGGATCTTCATGGGTTTTGTTCTCCATGTGAATTCAAATCACTCCGTACATGATCATAAACACAAAAATAAATAAGAATTAGTAATTAAACAAAATTAAATCAAATCAAATCAAAATCAAATAGAATAAAAATAATCAAACAAAATAAAAAGAAAAAGGAGTAGAAGTTGAAATAATTTGATGGATGCAGTATTGATTCCCCTCAGAATGTGACCTCAGAAGGTGATCATCATTGATGAAAGCCTATGACTTTTGTTGTGTTTGTCTGTGATTTTTTCTTTAGATTTTATTTTTGATTTGATTTATGGCCAAGAACTAAAAGAAAAGTATGTAAAAAATAAAAGGAGAAAGCAATGTATTTTTGCTCACGGCAAAGAAACAAGAAAAGGCCAAAAAAATAATAAAAACCCTAGCCTCCCCTCCCCAAAAAGAAAAAATACGTGTGTGTATATATATATACAACCTTATAATCCTAATCTGATTACAGGATAAAAATAAAATAAAATAAATTATTTTTATTATTTATCTAAAAAAAATAAATTTATCAACACATTTATCTAATAAAACAAAAATATTTATCAAAATAACAACTAATCAAAATCTAAGGATAAAAAAAAACACGAAGGTCCAATTTCCAACCGGAAATAGAAAGGCAAAATAAATGATGAATGATGGTCATATGGTCATCTTTAATTTTCAAATTGAATGGGCCTTTGGCCTATTGGACCAAATTTGTTTTTTTAATTTTGTATTTTTTTCTTTTTTTTCTTTTTTGATTTTTTTGAAAATTTATTAAAAAATAATTATATATATATATTAAATAAATAAATAAAATTTAAAAATAAATTAAAATTTAGTTCAAAACCAATAAATCAAATCCAACAAATCTAATTTCATAGTCAATTTCATTATCAGGTTCTCTGTCGCATCCATGTGTCGTCCCAAAATTGGGTGCTTACAAACTGCAAGTTTAATGCTTGCAACAGTGGTCGACCCGAGCTCCAAAGAGGCAGCACATGCCGGAGAGAGAGTGCTTGTTGATGTCGCCACTGAATGAGGCCATCCAAACTCCTCCAAGAATGCCAGTACAACTCCATTTGACCAATCAAAACCAGTCTGCACTTGCAGCAAACCAAAAACAGTGATGGGTGTGGTACGGAATGATATGTAAATGCTTATACACTTATAATAGAATTGCATGCCGGTTATGGCAGTATTTTATGATAGGGTGAAGGCAAACACGTAGTGGTTATCTGGCAAGAATAGTCTTGTTAGGCAATCCTTTGTTTAACATTGCAGATAATAAGTTTTTCTGTTTAGTGAATGAGTATGATTTTTTATTATGCTTGGTTTGGAACGTTCGTTAGAATTATAGAAGTGTTGTTAGCTAATTGAATTTATTAACAGTATAGGCCCCTTGGATTTCTAGAAAATTAAGATGATATTTCCTTTCTTGTTGATTGCATACCTTTGGTCTTGATGAGAGTGAGGTGTTGCAAGAAGTTCCATGTGGTGTCACTGATTTTTTACTGTCCCTACCTTTTTCGTGAATAATTACATGTAATGCTCATAAGGTTTTGGAATAACTAATTGCACTGCCCATGCCAAGTTTCCTCATTTCATCAAGTATTATTTTTGAGTCAGGTTGCAAGGCATTTGGCATTCTAAGCAGACAAGCAGTTTTATTATTGCTGTTATTAATTCTTTGAATTGGTTGAATTGAACAGAGTAATCCATAAAGGAGAAAATTTTGAAGCAAACATATTCTGATTTTGGTTACAAGCTTTCCATGTTTGAGATTCCTGAACATAACAAAGCATATAAATAGGAAAGGAAATGGAGAAAATGTCACAACTATAAATATAACTTTAGCAGCACTTGCAAGAGCATGGGACCTGGCATGCGGTGTCCCATTTTTTCATTGCAGAAAATATAGTTGACTGCCCTCTTTCTTGCTTGAGAATATTCCAGGAAACTCTCTGCTTTGCTTTCTTCTCCTATTTCTTTTGCCAACAACATAATATCTAGTTCCATCTGGGCATATGACACAACTCTTCCTGTCACATTAAGTGCAGAAATCATTGATTTCAAGACTTTTAATACAGCTCATAAACACGGCGTCAAGGAACTTTTCTGTATAACTTTTATTTCTGTTTAATGTTCATTTCTTAATGTTTCTTAATGCTCTGACTTATGCTTAAAATTAATGAAGGTGCAATGGAACTATCGTATATAATGTTGTTTCTCGTGCAAATTGAATCTAAGGTGTTGGGGACTTTCATCACAGAATAGGAGGAAGGGAGACTTACTTGCAACGAATTACTTGAAACAAAGGAGTCCGCTCCAATATATACTGAGAGGTTGGCTGAGCTTGCTGTTGCTCTGGGCTTTGATAAATGGCTGGTACGGTTTTCGCTATATTCGGCTAAGTGCATTTAGTCTTGATTCACTTTCGACAAGAACTTCCGCAGGTTTTTATGGTATTTCATTGTTAATGCTTATCTTGCCATAGATAGAGTCGTTTCGGTCTGTACACTAACTATACATATCTTTCTCAGTGAGTGGTGTTTTGTATGCACATCTATGCCAAACTAGGCCTAAATCTACAACGTTCTTGAATTTTTCTATCATAAGACCCCCTCGAGGAAACTAATATTAAAGAAACTAAAGTGAAGGATTAAAGAAACTAATCTTAATCTGTTTGCAGCTCAATATGGAGGTTAAATTGGATGTGGAACAAGTTCCTAATCTGAAAGAATTCATCAGTCACTTACCCAAGACTATGCACTCCTCACTGCCTGGATCTTTAGTAATTTGGTATCAGAAGCACTAAATTCTCACAGATTATGGAGCACGCATCTTGAAATCATATATCGAAAATTGTCTTGAATCTTGATTATTGGTGGTTTGCAGGTATGAAGCTGTTATAGTTGATGGTGAGCTCAAGTGGCAAGACCAACTAAGTGAGAAAAATAAACCTTTCTTTGATGTATGTGATGGCATATTTGTGAACTATACAAGGAATGTACTAGCTTTTTATTTATTTATTTTTTTTCTCTCATGCCATTGTTGGTCTATCTGTTCTGCATTTCTTTATTGCCAGTTTATCAACTTTTTGTGCAGAGGAACTACCCGAAACTATCAGCTGCTGTCGCTGGCGATAGAAGGTTTGATGTCTATATGGACATAGAAGCGTTTGGCAGAAATCATTGATTTCAAAAAGATGGTAGCGGTGGCTTTGTTTCAAGAGACGAGTTTCTCCAGTGACGTTTGCTCAGCAAAGATGAATTTCTCGATCGCTGCATTCTTGGTTTTTTTTTCTTTCTTTGTCATTCTCAGGCCAGGTTGGAAAAATTGAAATGTGAAGAGACGATACTACCCTCTGCTACATCAGCATCTATAACGATGTCAACTAATTTACAGTGATTTACTAACGGAATGAAACTCATGTACTAGTTTGTTAGAGTTAAAATCACAGGGTATAAGTTGATTAGGGTTGAAACTATATAATATTTTTTTTACTTTTCCCTAAATAATAATAATAATAATAATGCATTTGTTGATGATCTTTGAAATTAGTGAATATTTTCCTTGGCAAATGTATAAGGTATGCCTTCTTTTAAAGACATTAACGTTGTGCATCATAATAATTTATACCATCTTTTTTTTAGGTGAAAAAAAATTCCTACTAGAAAAATTGACGAATATTTTAACCTAAAAAATTTGTTGATAATTTTTTTTTTTAATTACACTGCAATGGAAGAGCAGAAAGGAGGGACTCAAACTTGAATCCCCTTAGATGCTTTAAGGAGACTTGGCCATTGCATCAATAAATTTTACTTTGGAGTTGGAGGTAGTATTTCTAACTTTCAATTGGACATGGTTTTAAATTTCAAGAGAGCCCATAAGTCAGCTCACTAGATTTCCACTACACAAATGAAGAAAAGCTTCACAACATTCTGCGAATCTAATCCAATTTGAATCCAAATACCTCAAAAAAGAGGGCAGAAATATGGGCAAATTATATCGTCGACTCGAACCTGTCTACATCGTAATGTGAACCGTACTATGCTTTTAATTTTTTTTAACACTTCTTTTTGTGAACATGGCTAAATGCTTGCTTAAGATTTCAAATTCAAAACCATCCTTCTTTATCAAAAAATGGCTAACGCCTTCATATGTGTCTTCTTTCCTTTCTTTATTTTTCTTGGGAATTTTTACAAAAATATCCAATTTTTAGATCTGGTTTTGAACAAAATATTACACGCGTTCCATCCATCTTTGCGTCTTTTGTTCCTTGTTTCTTTTCGCTTCCTGCATTGTCTTCTCCAACAGATCGGCTACTACTTCTTCTTCTTCTGCTTATATTTGATTCGAGAATTAATTGCAGAAGCTTTTCCCCTTCTCTCCTCTCCTCACGAAGCACAATTCTTCTTTAATTTTATTATTTGATGGCTATGAACTTGGCCTCCTCTATAGTTCTGCCTTCAAAACTCAATCTTTCTTACTTCCACTCCCTACTCAAATCGCAAATTGAAGCCACAAATAAATAAAATTTCAATGCGAGTTCTCCAGTAAAGCCTCTATGGCTCCTAGCGGCAATTCTGTTTGGATTGTGGCACTTTAAGATCGTTTATAGCTCTCCTTTAATTTTATTATTTAATATCTATGAACTTGGCCTCCTCTATATCTCACCAAGTGTAATGAGCAGCGACAAGGGCGAGGGCGATGGGGGCGTCCTGCTGTCCATGGCTGCAGAGAACACCAATTTAGAGTTTGAGGTCATGATGGATTCTGAAATCCACAGAATATTGTTGGCTAGTTATCCGATCGGAAGATCCCTTAGTAAGGATGCAATTTTCAATTGTGGCAGCGCTAATAGATACTGTCTCCCTACAAAGAATCCTCCGGGTAGGAAAACTGTTGTGGTACTTACACTCGGGGTTGTTAAATTCGTAATAGTGCCATTGCTACAAGTGTGAATGTAGGGTTCATGTGTTTGAATAGTTAAATATTAACAATCTTAATAAAAATTTGTATTACTTACACTCGGGGTTGTTAAATTCGTAAATAGTGCCCTTGCTACAAGTGTAAATGTTACGTTATGTGTTTGAATAGTTAAATATTAACAATCTTAATAAAAATTTGTATTACTTTTATTTTTCATATCACATGTCACAATATTTTTTTAGTGCTCTTTAGAGAAATTTTCTCTCCAGTGGAGGCCTAGCTCTCGGTGCCGCTATAGTAAAAATAATAAAATAATTAGGATTAAAATCCTAACCTTATATATTCTAGATTTTTAGGGATAACTCGATCTAAGACACGACTCTACTAAATTCAAAACTCAACCAAATCCGATGTCACGTTTTACGAGAAATCTACTGAAAATTTGGTAGAGTATCCTTTGTAAAACGAACATCTCTCTACTAAAAGTAGAGTCATTCTTGCACACAAACACACTTCAAAATATTCACAACTCACTTTCTCAAGTTGCCGAACTACAATTCACGCCCAACCGAGAGTCAAAACACAACAATATACATAAAAATAATATAACTTTCTCAAATCATTAATATATCATAAAAATATAGTTAACTAATACAAATTAATTTATTTATATAATAAACATATAAAGGAAATTTATTTCCAAATAAATAATAAAATTTCTTGTTTATAAATAATATTTTGCTAATAAAATCCATTAATGGAATAAAATTTTTATTTTATAATTAAATTGGCATTAATTGTAAATAACTATTAAAATCACTCAATAATGTCATAAAAATAGTAAAAGGCTCATTAAAGCTTGGAAAATAATAAATAAATTTATTTTTCATTTATTTTCCAAAATTACTACTAAATAACTACTAATTGAAAATTAATTATAAAAATTATTTTCATACTTTCATTATTTAAAAATAGTCTAAAACAGAATAAATATCAATAAATGTGAATAAAATTAAATAATTACTAATTTCTAATAATTTTTCCAAAAATACATATTTAAACATAATCTTTAAAAATTCATATCTTAAAATCTATACATAATTTCACAAAAATTTCTTCACAAAAATTTAATCCACATAATATATAGAATTGATTAAAAATATAAAAATATCCTGAGTCCGGAATAGCAACGTGAACAGTACCCCCGAGACCCAAAAATTCAAAATTTTAAGAAAAATAAATAAAAATCACAATTAGCAAGATCACAACCTCTAGATCAAATAATATCAAAGCAACTATATCTGAATAAATCAAATTCAAGCTCAAATAAACAAATTACTAAAAATTAGCCTAAAAACAATTTACCAAAATTGAGTGCGTTCCCGAAGTTGCCCGGATGAATTGACTTGGTGGAAATGAAGTCCAGGAGGTAAGGATTCAAATGAGACCAATGGCGAGCCAAGGGGTGGCCGGAGACGACGCCGGCAACTGGTTTTGTATTCGGCCAAGAAGAAAATGAAGAGGAGGGAGAGAGAGGAAGATGGCCGGCCGGAAATGGGAGGTTGTTGGTGGCTGGTGGTGGTGTTGTCGGTGCTGGTGGCTGAGCAGAGGGAGGTGGCAAGGGCTGGAGTGGTCGGCTACAGGAAGAAGAAGAAGAAGAAAAAGAAAAAGGCCAAAGAAAAAAATGATTTTTCACTTCCTTTTTTTTTTATATATATATGACAAATAGTACACAAATAAAATATTTTAAAATAACAAATATCTCCCCACATATTTATACACACTTATAAATATATGTATACTCTTAACAATTAATTAAAATTTATTAAAATTACACAAATAAAAATAATCTCATAGAATAATCAAGTAATAATTAACACTAATTAATCCACAATTTAATTTAACACTAATTAATTAAAATAATAATTAAAACTCAATAATTTCTCCTTTTTTTTTAATAAAAAATGCAGGTCATAACATCCTTGAATCTTCTTTTGTAAACAATGAAGAGCCGAACGGTTCTATGTGTTCGATACATTTTGATGCTGCCTAATTATGCTAAGGACGCTGATACGAACACGGGATGACACTAATAATGTGTTACGGACAGCTCATGATAACAAAAATTTAGAATTCTTTTTTACTTTCAAATTCAAATAAATCTCATGATAAAAAATTTTAATTTCTTTATTACTTCCAAATTCAGATAAATTATTCAATTTAAAAGAAAAAATTTTATCATTTTGTGAGTCAGTGACAGTACCATGCTATCTGCATCGTAATATGCTAAAATTGCAAACAACTCACATCTATTCATCAATAAAAACATTATGACATATTAATGTTTCTATTGACGAGTAGATATAATGTATCATGTTAATAATGTTTCAGTAGGATATAGGAAATGCATTTTTGAATTAGACTCTTTAGTGGTTGTTAATATTGTTAATCTTTCTTAAGAGTCTCCTTGGAGTGTTTTCAATCTTGTTCAGTCTATTTTGGGTAAGAAACAATGTTTTGAATCTATTAGTTTTAGATGGATCAAAAGAGAATCAAATATTGCAGTTGATTGGGTTGCAAAGTCAGTAATTTCTAATTTGCTTCCTTTTGATTAGTTTTGTAATGTACCTAATGACCTTGTATCTCTGCTTTAATTTTATACATTTCCTTATTTTGACAAAAAAAAATAGAAACATTATGACATTTTTTTTGGGAAATTTGCACGTTGTATTGCAAAGAGATCAATGCCATAGGGTGGAAATACAAACCGGACAAAACTATCCACGAACCAAAATAAGAGAGTCATGAAAAAATCACAACTCTAAGCCAAGTGGGGTAACTTGAGGTGGCTACCACTTTCTAGTCTCTTAGCAAAACTCAGAAACCTCAGACCTAAACTGAGTTTCACTAGAGACTAAGGCAAATAATGTAAGGAAAACTAGAGCAACTAAACTTGATAAAAGAACAAAGAAAAACCTAAATGATACCAATGTGCCTATGAAAACCATAAAACCCAAATCTCTAAAGTTCTTATCCATCATTCTTTATCGTTGTATGCCTGCACCAGAAGAAAGAAACTTATTAAGCATTTGACAATGACAGGAAATAAATAAAGCTAGCAAACCAACAAGAAATCGACACGTTAGCATGATTAATACAAATAAATCATCACCCCAGTGTGAAGATCCCATGGCAACGCCCAAAATAATTATACTCTGCACCTGGCACACCTCACTTGCAACAAAGGCCAGTTCACTAAAAACCAATCTGCAGAGGCGCATGGCTAAGGGAGGAGAAAAGGCCATGTGAATAGTATGCTCCATCATTCATCAAATGCCACTTGGCATAAGGTAAGGATATATATACATGCTTATACGAGAGAGAGGTAAGCAACTAAGTAGCCCTCAATACTAAAACCCTAATTCTATTTTATCATTTGCTCTCCTCTTCTTGTTTCTACTGACTTGGCTGTCGGAGTGGGCTCGTTGGGACCCCGCTCGTCAAGTCCTCTCACCGGCTCTATTTTGTAGGTCCTCAGCCATCGGGAAAATGAACTGGCAGCTTCATTGGTACAGTGAGCGTGGACTAATGACAGTACCCATAGAGAAGCATAGAGAGCTTTCAGACTTAAAGAATGCACACAACCAACCCTCGCCGAAGTTAGACCTCTCAACACCCCTATGGAAAACCTATCTCTTAACCCTGTTAAACAATAACTCCCCACTTAACACAAACACCACCAAAAGATCCTCATAAACCCAGCATGTCGAAACCCTTACTATAAGCACCAATCCAGTAGACTCCGGCAACGGCCGCCATAATGGCTATACTGCGGTAGAAAACCTGACAGAGAAAGTGACGAGGAAGAGGGCTCAGGGAGAAAAGGATGTTGAAAGAATGAAGATGAGGGAAAAAGGAGGCGAGAGAGCGCCCTTGGGAAGAGATGGAGTGGACAGAGGGATCATCAGAAAGCGGGGTGGTAAGGCAGAAGCCACCTTTAAGCCCTTACGACGGATCAACAAATCCCATCAGCCATGTCAATATAGAGTACTGCCGGGAAAATATAGCAAAAAAATGCCAACACACTTCCACTTACCCTCGCCGGAGATCAAAAGTAGCCGGAGAAATGCAAGAATCCTCGAAGAAAACCCAAAGATACCTTGCACAATCTGCCATGCGATTCTCGATATTATAACAAGCTTAGATCTAAAAATGAAAAGAAAGTCCATATAAACCTAGCGTGCATGGGCAAACACACCACAAATGATGACAAGCAACTTAATTAGTGTTGAGAATATTGGAGAAATGAGGCATACAACCTTCGTCATTAAAGAAGAGTGGTCTACAACCCTTAATATTGACACTCATACTGCTTGCAAGAATGACCCTTATATGGGTTTTCAAGGAAAATGGAGTTTTCATGAACCAAATGCACAAACCAACTTGGTGTATGAAACATCTTGATTTATTCGACCCATCCAAGAAGAGGTCAGCATCAGAAAGGCAAACCTATTCAGCCAACCTAGCAATAGACGAACCGAGGGATACCCTTGTACCTCATAGCTAATGTGAACTGAGGGGTACCCCTGTATCTAATAACCAGTGTGAACTGATAAATAATACAACTATTAAATTAGAGGCAAGTATATTTAGGTACTTCAACCTAACCAGGTATGAAATAATCAATTTTCTACTCAGTTCTCTTCAAAGCATGAGAATAGCTTTATGAATTGTGAATTATTGCTAATTGCTCAAGTGTTTAGTTTTCATATTACTTCATTTGTACAAACCTTATTAAAAATAAAATCAATGAATCGACATAGTATATTCATATGGCATATCTTTTTTATAGCTTGGCTCATTCATTACAAGTCAATGCATGTTACTAAAATAGGTGAGATCCATAAGTTAATAATGATACATCTCATTTGTTGATGTATCACCTCATTATGAACTTTATGGTGATTTCCCTCGATTCGGAGTGGTACAAAACACCCCAAGATGAACCCTCACAGTTATTATAATTCTTGGTTAGTGATTCCTTTGTGGCGTGGCATGAACTGCCTCAAGATGCTTGGTTATTATGATCTTTTGGTTGCTGACTCCCTATACGGCGTGGTACGAACTGCCTCAGGAAGAACTCTTGCAATTAGTTATCATAATTTCTCTTGGATATAGATTTCCTATATGGCATCGAACAAATAGCCTTGGGATGGACTTTTGGATATCTTGGTTTCTCTTGGTTAAGGATTCCCTGTATAGTGTGGTGCAAATCACCTTAGGATGGTCTCTTGGTTATCTTGGTTTCTCTTGGTTAGGGATTCCCCATATAGCATAGTGTGAATCATATTGGGATGGTCTCTTGGTTACTCTTGGTTAGGAATTCCCCGTATAGCGTGGTGCGAACCGCCTCGGGATGGACGCTTGGTTATCATAATTTTTTTTGGTTAGCGATTCCCCGTTTGGCATACCTCCTTAGGAAGGACTCTCTTAGTTAGTGATTTCCTATTTGGAGTTGGAAGAACCACCTCAGGATACTCTCTTGGTTATTGTGATTTCCCCATTCGGCGTAGTATGAATCACCTGAGGATATGACCTTGGTTTTGATTTTCTCCTATTTGGCATAGTACGAATTGCCTCGGGATAGTCTGTTGATTATCATGATTTTTTCATTCGATAAAATGTAAACTGACTGAGGATGTTATCTTGGTTTTGATTTTCCACCATTTAAGGTGGTACAAACCTCCTCTAGGCAAACTCACTAGGTTGTCATGATTTTTTCATTTGGCATTATGCAAACAATTTCAGTTTATATGGTTTCCCTATTTCATGGGGGTGTGAACAGCCTTGGGAGGAGCTGATATTGGTTGTGATTTTTCTATTTGTCATGGTACGACATATCGAGGGCAAGTGGCTCTTGGTCCAGCAATGTATTGCTTAGTACAAACTAATGGCAAACCTATGCCCAGAACTTGGAACGCTTTGAATTTAAAGAAGCACTACTAGTAAAGGTAACAACGCTATGCTAATATTTACTATCCTAATATTTTTATAATTTCTCTTCCCTGAATTTTTATGTTTGTAATGAGTAACATTGATGAGAGGCAATTAGAAGAAGAAGCAATGTCCTTTATTATATGATTTCCAAATATGACAGACTCCTCAGAGCAACGAATCACCCAAGAGGAGTCTTTAAAAATGACAGACCCCTCAGAGCAACGAATCACCGGAGCGGAGTTTCCAAATATAACACACCCCTCAGAGCAATATATCATATGAGTAGAGTTCCTCAAATGTAACAGGCCCCTTGAAATAATATTTATAATCCATATTTTCCCTCAGCGCGATGAATCGCTCGCAGGGACGAATCACAATCTCTATATTTCCCCTCAGCGCAATGAATCACCCACAGGGATGAATCATAATTTATATTTCCCCTCAGCGCGACAAATCGCCCGCAGGGATGAATCGCAATCTCTATATTTCCCCTCAGTGTGACAAATTACTTGCAAGGATGAATCATAATCTCTATTTCCCCTCAGCAAGAAGAACCGCCCGCAAGGATGAATCATAATCTTTATTTTCCCTCAGCGCAACGAATTGCCCGCAGGGAAAAATCATAATCCCTATTTCCCCTCAGTGCGATGAATCGCCAGCAGGGACAAACCATAATCCTTATTTCCCCTCAGCACGACGAATCACTCATAGGGATGAATCATAATCTCTATTTCCCCTCAGTGTGACGAATCACCCACAGGGATGAATCATAATCTCTATTTCCCCTCAGCGTGACGAATCGTCTACAGGGACGAACCATAATCCCAATTTCCCCTCAGCATGACGAATCACCCGTAAGGATGAATCATAATCTCTATTTCCCCTCAGCGTGATGAATCGCCCGCAAGGATGAATCATAATCTCTATTTCCCCTCAGCATGGTGAATCGCCGGCATGGATGAACCATAATCCCTGTTTCCCCTCAGCACGACCAATCGCCCGTAGGGATGAATTATAATCTCTATTTCCCCTTAGTGTGATGAATCGCCTACAGGGATGAATCATAATCTCTATTTCCCCCTTAGCGTGATGAATCACCCCTAGGGACGAACCATAATCCCTATTTCCCCTCAGCACGATGAATCGCCCATAGGGATGAATCATAATTGTAATCTCTATTTCCCCTCAGTGTGACGAATTGCCCTTAGGGACGAACCATAATCCCTATTTCCCCTCAACACGATGAATCACCTGCAGGGATGAACCATAATCTTTATTTCTCCTCAGCACGATGAATCGCCCGCAGGGATGAACCGTAATCTTTATTTCCCCTCAGCATGACGAATCGCCTGCAGGGATGAACCATAATCTTTATTTCCCCTCAGCACAACGAATCACCCACAGGGACGAATCATAATCCCTATTTCCCCTAAGCGCCACGAATCGCCCGCAGAGACGAATCATAATCTTTATTTTCCCTCAGTGAGACAAATCGCCCGTAGGGACAAATCATAAATATCTATTTTCCCTCAGCGTGACGAATCGCTCACAGGGACACCTGACATCATGTAAGCTCTATATATACATATTTATGGATAATAAAGAAGTCATTATAATTGCGTCAATGAATCATATGTAAAAAACTTTTGAATCAGTTGCGAATCACCTACAAATTAAAGCGACATATCAAATCAACGAACCGTCTATGTAAATCCTAGTGACGCATTGTCTACACAAATCCTAATGACATATCGCCAATGAAATATCAAAGCTCCAATATAAAAATATTAAGGCAACAATGGCTATTAAAACGCCAAAAAGAATTTAACACAAGAAAACACCATTCACGTTAAACATTGAAGGTAGAAGGAAAAAGCCACGAATATTCTTACATCTCCGCCCTTGTGGAGTTAGAAAAAAACACCAATTGTTTATATTTATCATACCAGACGAAGAAGAAACTACTGTAATTGTTCATAGTTAAGAGAAAGAGGAATCATGGTAGAAGTCCGCAACCTAGGAGCTATCCACCTCCGGGAAACGCTTCTCTAGCTCTTCAGCAAATTATTTCTTTACATAGTTATACAGTGTCCAAGACTCATTCAAAATCCTTAAAATCTGAGCATCCAGGTCCCATTCCGCTTACTTGGACTCCCAGAGAGAATGTTTGAAAGATTCCCTCTTACTCTAAAGCACGTTTATGCTCGCTTAGCAAATGGTTATGCCCCTCTAACTAGAGTAGTTGGGCCACGAAGCAAGCCTTTCAAGGATTTTCTACAAATAAAGAGGGAAGCAATGTTAGAACCAGACAATAAAAATACAAAGACAAACCGAAGCAATGCATTAAGGAGATGCATCATGCGGACATTTTGATAGGAAGTTGAACATAAATGATCAACACTTTGGGGGGGAACCCTGATACTAATGTGCCTATGAAAACCATAAAACCCAAATCTCCAAAATTCTTCTTCATCATTCTTCATCGTTGTATGCCTGCACCAGAAGAAAGAAAACCGTTAAGCATTTGACAATGATAGAAAATAAATAAAGCTAACAAACCAACAAGAAATGGACACGTTAGCATGATCAGTACAAACAAATCATCACCCCAGCATGAAGATCCTATGGCAATGCCCAAAATAATTGTACTTTACACCCGGCACACCTCGCCCGTGACAAAGGCCAGCTCACCAAAAACCAATTTGCAGAGGCGCATAGCTAAGAGAGGAGAAAAGGCCACATGAATAGTATGCTCCACCATTCATTAAATGCCACTTGGCACAAGGTAAGGATAAATATACATCCTTATACGAGAGAGAGGTAAGCAACTAAGTAGCCCTCAACACTAAAACCCTAATTCTATTTTATCATTTGCTCTCCTCCTCTTCTTTCTACTGACTTGGCTGTCGGAGTGGGCTTGCCAGGACCCCGCCCGGCAAGTTCTCTTACCAGCTCCATTTTGCAAGTCCTCATGTAAGCACTCAATTTCTGGATGACTAAAGTATGGATGCGAAAGAGAACTCCGATGACGAAAATTTGTTGCAAATAGGTCTCTAGTATTTGAATTTCGAATTCCAAGGCTTGATTGCATTTTTATGGACTAAATTTCGATCGGCAATCCACAATTATGGTCGAAAATGTACTATTCTGATGCATGAAAATCTAATTTTTTATAATTTTTATTTATTTTTCTTAAATTTGATTGGTTGAAAATTTAAATTAAAGTGAGATAATTATTTAAATTATCTTTTTTTAGATAAATTACTTATTTATTTATTATTTATCCCATGATTATTAATCACAGAGGGAGTTTTGTTATTTAGTTTTACTAAATCACATTGTTAGGGAGGTGATCGGATAAGAACCTAGTTAGGCAGAGAAGAAAAAAAGGAAGGAAAAAAGAGGAAGGACGAAAAAAAGGGGAGAGGTTTTCTTTTCTAAGAAATTTTTTCCGGAAGGCTCTTTTTTCTGGAAAAACAAAAAGAAATAAAAAAACCTTTCTTTTCTCTACGAGATTTAAGATTTCTCTTTTGGGAAAAGTAATCAAAGTCTGGAACTGAGAAGATCAATACTGCAGATTTATTCAAACGGTGAATCAAACAAAACCTCTGTGGAGCTAATCAATATTGCATAACCGTATTTCATTCCTTTTCTTTTTATCTTATTTATTTTCATTTAATTTTTTTTATTATTTGTTTTTTTTCTTTCCTTTTATTTATTCTACTCATTTTTTATTTTTTTGTTTTGTTTCTTTAATGACGATGGTGGAAATGTTCTATGCCATGGAGATGGGATTGAACGGATTAGATCCATGAAGGTCCATGGAATGTCATGGATTAATCCCTGTTAAAATAATATAGTTTTAGGTTTATTTTATTTTTTTGTGTTTTAGTGGTAATTACATTGTATATTTATTTTTGATTTTTGGGCATGTAACAACTATTGAACGTAGAAATTGTAATAGTCCCGGTAGAGGGAAAAATAGTGAAATTTTTATTTTTCTTGCACTTTAAAATCAATTAGTAATTAGATTTATTTGGTAAAAACCCTAATAAAATCAATGGTGGCCTTAGATTAATTTAGGTTGTATGTAATTAAAATAGGGTTAGAAATACCACCGAAAGTTTGTTTTTGATTTGTTGTATTTATTTTCATTATTTTGGACTTTTTTAATTTTTATTTGTTTTGGGCCTTAATCCTACGTGTAGGTTTTAACTCACTTAAATTAATAGGCTTTAAAATTGGTTTTAGATTTAATTAAAAAAACAACTTAGGCCCATTAGGTTAATTTAGACTTTAGGCCCATTTTTTAGTTAAATAAAATTAACTTAGACTTAGCTCAGCCCATTAATAAAGTCTTCTTCATAATTTGTAGACTTAGGATCATTTCATTTAATTAAAATTAATTAGAATTAAGCCC
>CATIWM010101519.1:0-12730 GCA_949671775.1 Mallotus repandus | reverse complement strand
CCCTTACGAGGAGAATGAATTCCCTTTTGCAGATATTGCAGCATGGGATTGGTTGTGTTGTTGATCATTGATTTGCTCTCAGTTATTACCTTTGCTCCTTTTACTTTGTTTCTTTGTTACATTCCTTTCTTGTTTCAAGTTCCACTGTCTTATTGTTATTCCAATATTATATGGTTTTCTTGGTGCTTCATTCTGCTTTTGTTTTTGTAGACGACGTTTTTTGTTTTTCCCCTATCATGAGGATGGTTATGATTAGGGTACATTACGATTACAGGTTTGACCAAACTAACTATTTCATCTACGTATTTGTAAAAGTCAATTAAATATCCCATGACATTTGACACCGTGAACTATTTGCCCCATCCGTTAAGTAATTTAAGAATATTTTGTTAGTCAAAAGTGTCAATAATTATAAAATTTTACAATTACCCTTATTTTATTAAGAATTTGGGCCAATTAATAAGTATATATGGTTCAATGACTAAAATGCAAATTTGATTAAGAACAAAATATCATTTTAACCCCTTGAAACTTCATCACTTCTCATCCGTACCCTCTCCTCTCCTTCACCCACGCATCTAGACAGCAGACCACCACCACCAGCACTCCTCTGCTACAAAGCAACACCATCACCACCACTCTCTGACAAAGCAACACCACCTCCACCACTCTGCCACAAATCAATGCCAAAACCAAAACCAAAATTACAAATCCAACACCCAAAATTACATTGATAAACCAAAATCAAAATCATATATCATAAACCCAGCACCAGCCAAAATCAAAACTGATATTAACTAAAACCAAATATTTGGCAGTGGTTGAGGAAGTGGTGGTGGTGGTCACTGCCATCGTCTTCTCCGTCTCATCTATTCTCTTCGCGATTCTCTTCTCTTCTCCATCATGTCGCCGGTGAGGGAGAAAGCAAGCGAGGGAGGATTGGGCGTCTTGTGTGGAGGCATCAGGCGATGGGTTGGCAAATTGGTGAGGAGTTGATAGAGAAAGTGGGTAGGCGACAGATTTTTGCAATTGACGGTGATGGTGGTAAATGAGATGACAGTGATGGGGGTGAATGAGCATGCAATTTTTATTTTTTCCTTTTAAAAAAATAATTTTGATTTATGATTAAAATTCAACTTATATTAAGTATAACTAATTTTATTAATTATTGGTGTCTAAAAAAATTATTAATTAATTTTTATTGATAAAATAAATAAAAATATTAATATTAATAATATGTAAAAGAATAAATAACTCTTGGTACAAAGTTAATAAAAATTTAAAAATTTTATTAATTAGTTTTTATTTAAAAATAAATAAAAATATTAATATCAATAATATGTAAAAAAAATAAATAACTTTTGGTATGAGTTTAATTTTTAGTCTTATTAATTAATTTCAATTGATAATATAAATAAAAATATAGATACTGAAAAAATAAAAAAAATTGATGCCTTGATCTAATTTATGATTTATAATAATTTTAATTTATGAGTTTAATTTTTAGTAAAATTATTAATTTTGTTGATAATATAATTAAAAATACAAATATTAAAAAAACAATAAAAATGGATGCCTTGTAATAGAAGCCTTGATAATGCAACTCAAATCATAAAAATAAAACAAATATTAAAATATATAATGGGCAAATTAATAATTTCAGCTCAACTTAATAGATTATAATGAAGAAATCTAACGGAGGGGGCAAATGGTTCATGGTGTCAAATGTCAGGAGGTATTTAATTGACTTTTACAAATGCATGAATGAAGTAGTTAGTTTGACAAATCTCAAGGGGGTAATTGTAATTTACCCTTATGACTATTTAGTATAGGTTGGGTGTATGGGCGATCAGCCTATTGGCTAAGGGTAGTACCTTCCTCTCTTAATAATAATAATAATAAATATTTGCTGCTTCTAAAAAAATTAAACATTTGGAGTATGATCTCGAATATAATTGACAATAAGGTGATAAAGATGTGTCTTTATCACTATCATTAGTTGTGTTGGGTTTGCAATGATCAAATTAAAGAGAAATGTTTCTGAGAAAGAGAGAAAACAATTTACATTCCTTGTCATTTAGAATACAACAACCAAGATATTTATACATGTTGAATACAACGGATAAAAGGGCCCACGAAGGAATATTGTGAGAGAGTCAAAGCAAGAATATTGCACGAGATTTATAGTTACATATATGGACATCATTAGCTAAATATGGACAACTGTTATAGCTGTTTGGGATTTGTTTCCTTTGGTGGTTTTGTAGCCCTTAAGAGAATTGCAGCTCTGTGGTGCAGAGTTATGGTACTGTGTGGTCTATCACCCTCCTTCAAGCTGGAGGGAGCAACTCGGTAGACTCCAAGCTTGCTGCGGAAGAAGTGGAATGGTTATTTGGCAAGAGGCTTAGTGAAGATATGAGGTGATGGAATATAGCGGGTTATGAGGGCGCCAACGACTACTTTTTCTCTAACAAAGTGGTAGTTAATTTCAATGTGTTTTGTTCTGGTGTGGAATACATGGTTAATGGTCATGTAGAATGCACTTTTGTTGTCACAAAAGAGTTATGGTGCGTCGTGAAGAGAGATGCCAATGTCTCTGAGCAGGAACGTGATGGGTTATTTCTTTGATGACCAGAAGATGCAGTTGGCTCTTAGGTAGATGCAAAATCTTGATGCACTCCGTCTGGTGTCCGAGCAGCCTGCCTGATCAGCATCACAGAACCCATATAATTTAAGGGGACTTTAAGTTAAGAAAGTGAGTCCATGGTGCATTGTTCCTTTGAGGTACCGAAGTATCCGTTTGACTGCTGTCATGTCACCTTTAGTGGGAATCTGTAACTTTTGACAGACTTTGTTAACTGCTTGAACGATGTCTAGGCGAGTATATGTCACATATTGAAGAGCTCCAACTAAACTGCGATATGTGGTGGCATCAATGAGCTTTGAATCTTGGGAGGTGGATTGAGTTTTGAGAGCTATGGGAGGTGGATTGAATCTTGAGAGCTATTGAGTTTTGGCTTGATAAAGGAGGTCTTTAATGTAGTTCCCTTGTGAGAGAGTGATTCCGCCAGGAAATCTATGAACTTCAAGGCGAAGGAAGTAGTGGATGGCACCAAGGTCTTTTAAAGAAAATTTGGAGCTGAGTTGCTTGATAAGTGAGTGAAGGGACTGGTCATCATTATCTGTAAGAATAATATCATCAACGTATATTAGCACGAGAATAGTAATATGATCTAAATGAAATATAAAAAGGGAGGAGTCAGCTTTGCTGTAAGTGAAGCCAATGTGAAGTAAAACTTTTGACAATCTATTAAACTAGGCACGTGGTGCTTGCTTGAGTCCAAATATGGACTTATTTAATTTACAAACGAAATCTGGGAGGTCAGGATCAATGTGCCTGGGGGGTTGCTCTATGTACACTGTTTCCTTAAGGTGACCATAGAGGAATGCATTTTTGACATCAAGTTGCCGTATAGTCCAATTTAATGTGGTGGCAATAGCAAGAACTAGTCTAATGGTAGTGGGTCTCACAACTGGGCTGAATGTTTCTTCATAGTCTAAACCTTTAATTTGAGTGTATCCTTATGCTACTAGCCTAGCCTTGTGACGTTTGATGGAACCATCTTCCTTGAATTTTATTTTAAAGATCCACTTTGAGCCAACAACATTGACAATTGGAGGTCTGGGCACTAAGGACCATATTTCATTAGTCTGCAGGGCTGCCATTTCTTGTTGCATAGCTTCTTGCCATATAGGAATGGACAAGGTTTGTTTGTAAGTTTTGGGAATAGAAGTCGTGGATGTAGCAACGAGTGCTCTATGAGTCTTTTTATCTCGTAAGCATTTAGTCTCCTTGGCAAGAGTTAGGTCCAATTCAGGGTTATTTTTCAATTTTAGTCAAGTGACCATGTGGGATCCTTGGTGGTTGTCATTTGTACCTACATTAGAAAAATTAAGGCAATGTACAATCTATCACTTAAATCTGGAAATTCAGGAGTGAGAGTAAGGGGCTGCTTGTTATGAGCGTCACTACAGGTATTGAAAGAGATGTCGTTGGATGACAAGTCTTCCATGGGAATAGCGATATTATTTGTTGAGGCAGTGCCTATAATGGTGATACTGTCATCAATGGCTGGTATAAGAGTGTAGGTGATTTCTTTTATGGTTGATGGAGTTTAAGAGGACACTAGAACTGGTTCTAGTTATTGATTAAGGAAGGTGGTGGTGCGTTCAATGGAGTCTGGTTACAACGGGTTCTTATTTGGTGGGACCATAACTTTATTACTATTTAATAGGAGAGTAGTTGTAGAATTGTTATTGTTTGCTGCGCGAAGGTGCTGGTGGGAGTTAGTGTCATTGTCGATAATGAGAGGAGCTTAAGCTATATCGATGTCGTTCCTATTTTCATGTTCATAAGATGTCATTGATGAGTTTGTGCACATGGTGCAAGTGGATGTCTTATGAAGCATTAAACAAGTTCCTCTATCAGTTGTGCCCTCTTTATTATAATCACTTTGTTTTTCTTGGTTATGGGTTGTTCGTTCAGTCCAATCCAAGGGGTCGGAATATGTAGTTACCTCTAGATTGTCTTAAGGCATGATTTCTTGTTGAGGAGCAAAGGGAAATGCTATTTCATCAAACACAACATGACGAGAAATGTAAATTTTATTCGTTAGTGGACATAAGCATCTATAACCTTTGTAGATAGTACTGTAACCAATAAAAAAAACAAGGATACGTCCATATGGAGAATTTATTTTTGCCGTGATCTTTAAGGTAAGGGAAGCACATGCAACCAAAGATTTTTAAACTCTCATAATCGAGGTCATGATTGAACAATTTAGAATCAGGTGTTTGCATGTTAATGGAGGTAGATGTTAGGCAAATTCTACAAGTGCACGGTTCACAATAAGTAGTAAAGAGTGAGTGTGAGTTTCATTCCCACAAGGAGATTGATACCAAGTACCAGCCCTAATTATATTTCCACAATCTAACAAAATCGAATAATTATAATGAGATAATAATTTAACTAACAAGAATATAAAACTTAAAGCTGAAATAATTCCTTTTAAAATTCAATAATTAAAAAGCTAGAGCTCGGATTTGCTTCACTAACTATTACTTGAATTACAGGATCTTTTCACTATTCAATTCATTAATTTAGTCAAGGGTAAATCACTCAAATTACCTAGAGTCTCTTTCAAGTTCATCTAAGAATACCAGAGCTAATTACAACCTATTTTCATGGTCATGTCAATTAATTAGGGTTCATTAAGTTCCAAAATGATTTATTACTCTCCGAAGGATTCGTCTACTTTTGTGATTGAGGTTCCTAAGTTTTACGAGTCTATGAGCTAATAAATCATGCAACTTTCGTTGTCTCTAGTCTATCCACAAACATGCAAATACTTAGGCCCTTAATTGAATATAAGAAATTAAACACAACTTATAAAATTGACTAAAAATTAATTCATTGAAAGGAAATAAGAATCCTAACAAGTACTAGCTATGCAAATCCAAACCCTAAAGATAAATTAGCCACGCAAGGTTGTGGCAATGAACATAAACATAATAAAAATAGTTAAAGATGATGAATAAGAAATAATGATTGTTGCTCTTAAATCTTGCACAACTCCTTCGATCTTCATTGAGTACTTGTTTGTATCTTCAAAGTATGAATAGAAGTGAATTGAATGAAATTGGATGGGGTTGGATCCAATCTCCCTAAAGCCCTCTAATATCCCCTTTATAAGCTAAGTCTCATGGGAAACCTAGTTGCACTTGAATTCTTCAACTTCTACTGAAAAGAAAATTTTCTCTGCTCGTCATGGTTTCAAGCACTGGATGACACAAGTGGTGACACGTCATTGATTTTATGACATGGCTTCTATCATGGAGTGATATATCTCATGCTAACCTTCTTGAGATTCTTCAATTTGCACAGAAGAGGACATGGCTTCCCTCAAGGTGTGAGCCATCCCATGCCATTGACACGGCTTCCATCATGGTGTGACAGAACCCACATCACACCAGTCCTTAATTATTTTGGAATTCCTTTTTAGACTTACCTACCAAAAAGGGAAATATTTATTAATATTAAATAAAAATACCTAAATAAACCAAAAATCATTAGGAAACAAGAATGAAAGCCCAGATTAAACAAATGCCTAATTAAATTTAAATCTTTCCTAATTATTACTAACTATTTATTCAAAATTTATTAAAATTCAACTTAAGAACATGTGTAAAATTACACCCAACAAAATTCCCCCACACTAAAGCTTTGCTTGTCCTCAAGCAAAAATCAGATTTAAACATTTAAACATCAGCTCAATCACAACCAAAGAGTTACAAGTTCTAAGATATGCAAGTCGACAACACCGAGACTGAAACATGTTTACTAAAGAAGATAATCAGACAAAAATACCCCATATATGAACAATTTACTTATCACAACCCAAGCACATAACCTATTTGAAATCCAATAAATATAACCTTAGGAGAGAAAATAAAAATGGTTATGAATGTGTTTTACACTCCATTTCACAACATCTTTTCTTTTATTACTTTGATGAGTGCGTTTTATGCTCCATCTCATCCTTTTTATCTCTCAAATCCAATCTTCCCACTCTTAGTAATCCCCAGTCGTTCCCGCACTACTAAGCATGGATACCACTAAGTGGGTACTTTGGATACTCTCACTCTATTTAGAGCATTGGAGTAGATTTAGAGCACAAAAATTTGATTTTAATTATTGCACTTAAGAAAAGAGAGATTTTTTTTTAGAATTTCATTTAATCTCCCAATTTCATGCTCAAATTCAATCTTTCGGTTAATGCTTAAGTTGTAAGAACTAAATCTTTCATACATAATGACCATGTTCAACTAACTTAATTAATAAATCATTCAATATTTCAATAATTGAATAAAAAATGCACACTTATACACTATCGCCCCCTAATCGCAATAGAGCTTTAATTTTGCACGAAACTAAAACAAAAAGTTTTAAGGACAAACATTACAATAAATGTGGAAAAACGAGTTGAAAGTTAATAAATCTTATCATTTTTTATTTTTTTATTTTTTTTATTTTCTTGATTTAATTAATGCACATGCAAAAATAAATAAAACACATAAACATAAAACATAAAAATATTATCCCGGCATTTAACATCCTCCCCCACACTTATCTATTGCATTGTCCTCAATGACAAAATATTAAAATTGGAAGAAGGAAAAGAGTAGGGTAAATTCTACGAACGATACCAAAAATTTGCTCTCGATTAAAAAATGGTACAATTACTTCAATTTGTATCTTTTAGGTACAAAAACATCGATTTTAGTTGTACCAGGAAGTCCCAAACGCACAATCAGGCCAAATTCAATGATGTAACAATCAGAAATACCCCGTCAGCAGCCATATGGTATGACACGTCAGCAATAAAAAAATAAAAAGTGAAAAAAAAAAGCTTAAGTTAATGATGCTGCTTGTTTTGAATTGGATTATTTCAAAATTCTCTCAAGTAGTCCGAAAAGCAAAACATCAAACAAGTTGCAACAGTTTGTCGATGTGGTATATGATGTGGCTTCTGATAGGGCATTTCTGGTTATCACATCATCAAATTTGGCCTGATCGTATTTTTGGGACTTCCCGGTGCAACTAAAATCGATGTTTTGGAATCAAAAAGATACAAATTGAAGTAATGGTACCATTTTGTAATCGAGTGCAAAGTTTTAGTATCATCCAGAGAATTTACCCAAAAAGAGGACTTCCCTAGTAAGCTTGTTCTTCCTTTAGTACTTGCTCCAAATGTTGGATTACCTACAAAATAAAATATCAAAAATTAAGAAAATGAAAAGAAGACCAAACTAAAAATAAACTTAAACAAAAGAAATAAATAAAAACACATTGGGTTGCCTCCCAACAAGCACTTGTTCAGAGTCATTAGCTCGACTATATTCCCAGTGGATCATTAAGGAGGATTGATTAAATAATAATCCTTCCCCACTTGAGCTTGCTTGGTTGGCACTCGAAAAGAAGATGCAAAATTCTTAAAATTCATATCCTTCACAGCACTTTTGATTTGCCACTCTTTAGGATCTTTCTTTAAAGGTCCCTTTTTCTTCTTAACCCTTTTTATTGCTTTCACCTCCTTGGTATTATGAATTAGGCACATTTTAGGTGGCTTTCTGAGAGCTTGTGGAAGACCACCTTTAGCACAAACCTCAACTACATCCACTTAAAAAATAAGAAGTCGTGGATGGGGATTGTCGTGTCATTTTGAACACATCAAACTTCACTTTTTCTTCCCCAACTTTAAGTGTTATTTTTCCTCTCTTGACATCAATTATTGCTTTATTTGAAGCTAGGAAAGGTCATCCCAAGATTATTCGGATTTGGGAATCTTCCTCCATCTCTAAAATCACTATGTCACAAGGCACATAAAATTCTCCAACTTTGATTGGCATATCTTCCAAAATTCCTTTAGGATAGACTATGGATCTATCAGCTAGTTGTAAGAAAATATTTGTGGGTTTAGGATCTCCAATATTCAATTTCCTGCACAAAGATAAAGGCATTAAGGTTACACTAGCTCCTAAGTCACAAAGTGTTCTACCAATAGACAGATTACCAACTACACAAGGTATAGTGATACTCCCTGGGTCCTTAAGCTTTGGAGGAAGCTTGTTTCTGATCACAACACTGCACTCATTCATTGGTATAGTCCGATGATCATCCCACTTCCTCTTGTTGGATATGACATCCTTGAGGCATTTGGCATAATTTGGCATTTAGGTGACTGCCTCCAAGAAGGGAATGGTGATATATAGCAACTTGAACACCTTTAAAAAATTTTATCAAGTGCCCCATTACCCATCCTTTGAGGGAAAGGTAAACAAGGTGTCTTTGTCTTCTTAGGCTCTTGATCTAACTCATTACTCCTTAACTTCTCTCCTTTTTTTGGTACTTGATCTGGCTCAACTTTTGATTCCTTAATCTTTTACTCAACTTCAGGCAATTACTTCCCACTTCGTAAAGTTATTGCATTCACATGCTCTCTTGGGTTTTCAGGTTGGCTTGTAAAATGACCCGGTTGGCAAAAATTGGAAGAGCTTTCTTGTGATGCTATTTGATGTTCTAGCATTTTAACATGTATAGTTAATTGCTCCAATGTCGACTGGACTGCCTATGATATTCCTTATACTGCTTACGATTTGCTTCATGCCTCTTTAAGCTCTCTTTAGTTAACAGATTCATTTTAATTTGTGTTTAAATAAAATTCTCTAACATCATCTCAAGGTTGGACTTGGGTTCTTATTGAGTATAAGTGTTATTTTGCTGAAAACCTGGTAGAGGTGGTGCTTTATAGCCTTGAATTGCATTAGAATTTGAGTTCCCTCCTTAATTTGACCATGAGAAGTTTGGGTGGTTCCTCCATCCAGGGTTGTATATGTTAGAGTATGGGTCCCCTTGAGGTTTGCCATTAAAATCATTCAAAGCATTTAATTGCTCAATGGAATAACCTTGAGAGAAAACGTTACCATGTTGACACTATGTGGTAGAATGTCCACCTCCACATACTTCACATAAGAGAATTTGGGATGGATATCCTGCAAAGTTGAACTTTTGTAACTGCTTTGTGAGGGAATCCATAATAGCAATCACCATGCTTAAGTTGTCAACTTCATAGACTCGTGCTGCTTTCCTAGGCTGGTTTCTCTCTCTATGCCATTGATAATTGTTGGACACCATCTTTTTTAAAAGTGCATAGGCATCATCTAATGTCTTGCTCATAAAAGAGCCTTATATAGTAACATCAATGGTAATTTCCAAAGACTCAGATAATCTTTGGTAGAAAGTCTGTATGAGAAGCCACTCTGGAATGCCATGGTGAGGGCAATGTCTTTGCAAATCTTTAAACCTCTCCTAAGCATCATAGAGAGATTCACCAGGCTATTGCGTAAATCTAATAAGGTCTTGGCGATATTTGGCAGTCTTTCTAGGTGGATAATACTTGGTGAGAAAAGCCTTAGAAAGTGTATCCCATGAGGTGATGGAATTTGGCGCCAATGATCCTAACCATAATTTTGCCTTATCTTGCAATAAGAATGGGAATAACCTGAGGCAAATAGCATATGTGCTCACTCTATTAATCTTAAAAGTGTTGCAAATGTCAAGGAAAGAGGCTAGATGGGCATTAGGATCTTCTGATGGTAATCCACCAAACTGATATTGTGAAACCATCTGGATGTATACAGGTTTGATTTCGAAGGTGTTAGCTTCGATGGTTGGCTTCACAATACAGTTTTAGCTTCCTGTGAGGCTTGCGACCCCACACTCTTCTAAAGCCTTTGCTTGAGCTCCTTGTCCAGCCATACTTCTGTCTCTTTTCTCTTTACGGTTCTTTTTGCAAGTCTTTTCCATCTCTGGATCTACTTTCTCTAGTTTAAGACGTTTTGATCTTGTTTGCATAAACAAGAGTCAAGTGCCTGAAAAGAAAAAGTAAAGAAAATAAAATAAAATAAAAATAAAAATGTTAGTCTAGCAGAAATAAAAAGTGCGCAAATATTGGTATTGTCGATCTCCCTGGCAACGACGCCAAAAACTTGTTAGGCAAATTCCGCAAGTGCACGATTCATAACAAGTAGTAAAGAGTGAGTGTGAGTATCGTTCCCATAAGTAGATTGATACCAAGTACTAGCCAATTTTATATTTCCACAATCTAATAAAATCGAATAATTGTAATGAGATAATAATATAACTAACAAGAATAGAAAACCTAAAGCTGAAATAATTCCTTTTAAAATTCAATAATTAAAAAACTAGAGCTCGGATTTGCTTCACTAGCTATTACTTGAATTACAGGATCTTTTCACTGTTCAATTCATTAATTCAGTCAAGGGTAAATCACTCAAATTACCTAGAGTCTCTTTCAAGTTCATCTAAGAATACTAAAGCTAATTACAACCTATTTGCATGGTCACGTCAATTAAATAGGGTTCATTAAGTTCCTCAGTGATTTATTGCTCCCCAAAGGATTCGTCTACTTTCATGATCAAGGTTCCTAAGTTTTACGAGTTTATGAGCTTATAAATCATGCAACTTTCATTGCCTCTAATCTATCCACAAACATGCAAACAATTGGTCCCTTAATTGAATGCAAGACATTAAGCACAACTCATAAAATTGACTAAAAATTAATTCATTGAAAGGAAATAAGAATCCAAATAAGTAATAGACTAGCTACGAAAATCCAAACCCTAAATATAAATTAGCCACGCATAGTTGTGGCAATGAACACAAACATAATAAAAAGAGTTAAAGATGATAAAGAAGAAATAATGATTGTTGCTCTTGAATTCCTTCTTCGATCTTCGTTGAGTGCTTGTTTATGTCTTCAAAGTATGAATGGAAGTGAATGGAATGGAATTGGATGGGGTTGGATGGGATTAGATCCAATCTCCTTAAAGCTCTCTAATCTTCCCTTTATAAGTTAAGTCTCATGGGAAACCTAGTTGCACTTGAATTCTTCAACTTCTACTGAAAAGAAAATTTTCTCTACTCATCATGGTTTCAATCACGGGATGACACAAGTGGTGACACGTCATTGATTTTACAGCATGGCTTCTACCATGGTGTGACATATCCCATGCTGACCTTCTCGAGATTCTTTAATTTGCACAGAAGAGGACATGGCTTCCCTCATGGTGTGAGCATCCCATGTCGTTGACACGGCTTCCATCATGGTGTGACAGAACTCATGTCGCACCAGTCCTTGATTATTTTGGAACTCCTTTCTAGACTTACCGACCAAAAAGGGAAATATTTATTAATATTAAATAAAAATACCTAATTCAACTAAATAAACCAAAAATCATTAAGAAACAAGAATGAATGCCCAGATTAAACAAATGCCTAATTAAACTTAAATCTTTCCCAATTATTACTAACTATTTATTTAAAATTCATTAAAATTCAACTTAAGAACATGTGTAATATTACACTCAATAGTAGATGGCATGCAATTTATTAAAAATACAGCAGTTAAAAAGGCATCTACCCAGTAGCGAAGTGGTACATGAGCTTGAAACGTTAGAGTAATACCAGTCTCTACAATACGATGGTGTTTCCTTTCGGCAACACCGTTCTGCTCAGGTGTATGAGGATAAGAAAATTGATGATGAATGCCATAATTAGATAGATATTTTTTAAAATCATGAGATGTAAATTCTCCACCACCATCACTTTGAAAATTTTTTATTTTTCTTTCAAACATATTTTCAACTTCTTTTTGAAATTTCAAAAAATGTTTAAAGAAATTAGATTTTCGTTTAAGTGGAAAAATCCATGTATATCATGTGCAATCATCAACAATAACAGCATAGTACTTAAATTGTTAACATGAGTTAATGGGAGTCGGTCCCCATAGGTCACAATGAATTTTATCTAAAGGAAGTTTTGAGATTTTATTAGATGGAGAAAAGGGAATTTCGCAACTTTTTCCCATTTGACAACTAATACAAATACCTTTTAATTTTTCCCAACTCGAAATACTAATTAAGTTTTTATTATGCATGAATTGTAAAATTTTTGAATGAGGATGCCCCATTCTTTTATGCCAAATAGATTGTGAAGTATTCCGTTTGAAGTCAGCCAAAGCTTCATGTTTTACATCATCCAAGACGTAAACTCCACCATGTTTACGGCCTTTAGCTAGGATTATTCCCT
>CATIWM010101467.1:0-15775 GCA_949671775.1 Mallotus repandus | reverse complement strand
TTATCATAAAGTTCACATTTTTATGGTAAAAATAATATTTTTTTTATTTTTTTTATTTTTGCTACTTTTAATCTTTTCATTATTTTTGTTACTACTTTTTTTATAAATTAATTATTTTTATCATAAAGTTCACATTTTTATGGTAAAAATAATATTTTTATTATTTTTATCATTTTATTTGCATTTTTATAACTCTTATTATTCTCACTGCCTTTTTTATAAACTTGTTATTTTTATTATAAAGTGCACATTTGTATGGCGAAAATAACATTTTTATCACTTTTATTGCCTTTTTTGCATCTTTATTATTTTTACTATCCTTATTTTCTTTTTAGGTAAATTTGCTATTTTTATCACAAAGTTTACATTTTTATGGTAAAAATTACATTATTATCATTTTTATTACTTTATGTGTATTTTCTTTACTTTATTCATTTTATTATTTTTATTTATAAATTTGCTATTTTTATCATAAAGTTTATATTTTTATGGTAAAAATTACATTTTTATCACTTTTACTACATTAATTGCATTTTTATCATTTTTGTTATTTTATGTGCATTTATATTATTTTATTGCCATTTGGTAAATTTATTATTTTTATCATAATATCCATATTTCTATGATAAAAATAGTATTTTTGGTCATTTTCCTCACTCTATTTACATTTTTATTGTTATTATTATTTTTGTTGTCCTTGACAAATTTGTCATTTTCATCATAAAGTTGACTTTTTTATAGTAAGAATGTCACAATCCGAACCGAAGGTATGTGACCGGCACTAGGGAATGGGAATACATA
This sequence comes from Mallotus repandus, assembly GCA_949671775.1. Classification (NCBI taxonomy): domain Eukaryota; kingdom Viridiplantae; phylum Streptophyta; class Magnoliopsida; order Malpighiales; family Euphorbiaceae; genus Mallotus; species Mallotus repandus. The sequence goes on along the minus strand of CATIWM010101467.1, from coordinate 14,974 downwards.
AAGCAACTGAAACCCGTAGTAAGCCTTAAAAATTTTTGCGAAATAAAACCAATACGCTTAACAATACTCATAATAAATGCACAATACTAAAAGCATAAAACAATATTCTTTAAATACAACATTTCAAACAAGGTAAAATCAAAATGCCGATAATACATATTTTGAATTAACTACTGCGATGTCTAGAATTCAGTTACACAATATACAAATCAAATTAACATACATAATGCAGCCGGTGAAGAACGAACTCGGCGCAAACCGGGGATACTAGCAGACAGACTGTGAGGTCCTAAAAAAACGTTGAGGGGAATCAGACCTCACGGAGTGAATTAATTTTATAAAATATATGTTGGTTTCAAAACTGTTTGTTAAAATCCCTTTTTAAAATAAAATAAAATAATTACAATTATTAAAATCATTTACTTTTCTCGATAATATTTATATAAAGGCTCTTTAAAACTTCTTAAATCAATTTAAAATGAAATCCTCACATAAAAATATTTAAAATAATTTTTCTAGTAGAAAACCTGATAGAACACCTAAACCACTATTCTAATAGCCTTTCGGCTCTCTTAATCCAAGTGACTACCGTCCCAAGAGCAAGGTCCACCGAGTTATTGCAACAGTCATTTCACTTATTCCATATTGATGTCACGAGAGCAAGCTCAACCAAGTTACATCCTTTTTTACCAGCCCGAGAGCACTAGCTCCACCGAGCTCTAACCACTCACATTTTAATCACATACCAAGATCTTACCCGTGCACATGTGGTCCTAGTGACACCCACTAGGTAGCACATTCAACCATTATATCCAAATCAATTTGAATTATGCTTAATAAAATAAAATAAATAAATCATTATATAATGAATAAATAAATGACTAAATAAATAAATAAAACATAACAAAATAATTTTTTCTTTAAACATGCTTTCATTTATTATTCATAAATCAATCATATATTCCTTTCTTTATTATTTCTAATTACTAGAAAAATAAACTGAAAACACACAACACGCATTTCATAAAATTAACTCATAGGTTGAGCGTGTCGGGCGACGAGTTCTTTGTTGTCATAGTGCTACAGCTCGTGCCCCGGAGTTCTCTAAAATAAATAATAGTTATTTAAAATATGCTCGTAGGATAAAATAATTAAATTCATGAGATTATCAAAAATTAATAAAATCATGAAATGAATGAATTGACTCGATCTAAGACACAATGCTAAACAGACTTAGAATTTCATAGATACCGGTGTCACGTTTTACGAAAAATTTACAAAAAATTTGGTAGAGTCTCTCTTGTAAAACGGACACCCCTCTACTAAAAGTACAGTCGATCCTGCACAAAAAACACTTTTATTCACCACATAGAACCATACTCGGATCGGACTCCCATACTACACACAATTTTCGACCGAGTTCAACCACAGCACTACCACGAAATATATATATATTTGAGTTATAAAAAATATATAACAAAATTTTATAAAAATTAATCGGGCTATTTGAATAATAATTTCTTTTAAATAATTGTCATATACAAAAGCCCAATTCATTTAAACTATTAATATATATAATTAAAATTAATTATTTATAAAATTTTGGAAAATTCATAAAAATATATTTTAACACTAAATATAATTAAATCATCAAATAAGTAAATACTATAAAATTTATATACATTTATATTATTTTCGGAAATTAATCTAAAATCAACAAAATATACAAAAATACTAATTTAGCTAATAAAATTAATTTATACCTTCTAATAATCAAAATTATCATTATACATGTTAATTAATTATAAATTTACCAAAAATCAATTAAAAATTAAATTACACAATTTTCTCTAAAATTTATATTTTTCACATATAACTTCCAAAAATTATAATAAATTATCTATAATTAATTTTACAAAATTTCCTTCACAAACACTACTCCAAATAATATATAGTATTTATTAAAATTATCAAAAATTTTGGGCTAAGAATAGTAACCTGAACCAAAAATTCCAAAAATTAAAAATAAATCAGAAAAATATAGAAAAATTATTTTTGCATAGCAATCAATCTCTACATCAACTTCTTTACTCAACATTTAGCCTAAAATTCACTTAATTAACCAAAAATTAACAAAAACTCAAAAATGAATTTACCTCATTTCTAATCGATCCGGAAGGAGATCGAAGAAACCGAAGGTAGATTCGAGAAGCTTGGAAGATGAGGATTCCAATGACACCGGAATCACGACCAACCGACATCAGAAATGTCGCCCGCGACTAAAGCTGTTCCGACCAAAACCAAAAGAAAACGGAAAAGGAGGAAGAGAGGCGACTGTTGGGCGGCTAGCAGGAGGGCGGCGAAGCTAGTGACGGTGCGATGTGGTAGCAGTGGCGGTGAGGCAGTGGGGTGGTTGTTTGGTCTGGTTCGGCCGAGAAGTAAGAAAGAAAGAAAGAAAGAAGAAGAAGAAAAAGAAAAGAATGGCATGAAAATTTTTTTATTTATGACCATTTTTTTTAATGATAATAAAATACTAACTCTCCCATCAAAACATTATACAATATACATAAATGAAAATAATATACCTAATTTATTCTCTCCACCATAATAATATACACAATAAAATATACAATAATACTTAACTAACAATTTATTAAAATATCATTAACACACTTTTATAAAATAATAATTAAAATAATACTCAACACCAAAATTTAAATTTAATTTTCACTAAATAATAATATCAATATTAATAAAATATTTATTAACACTGTAAATCCCAGAAATTCATTTTATAATTTTTTAAAAAAAATAATAATTCGAGTGTTTACAATCTTCCCTCCTTCGTCCTAAAATTTTAACAAAATAAAGGAGTACAATATTTTCACAAATGAAAAAGATAGGGATATGCCACTTGCATCACTGCCTCGGTCTCCCATATGCAATCTTCTGCCGTATGGTTGCTCCATAATACTTTCACCATCGGAATTTCTTTAGTGCGGAGCTGTCGAACTTGTCGATTCACTATTGCCACTGGGTACTCTTCATACGCCAAATCTTCGCTGAGCTCCACTGTCTGAGGCTGAAGAACGTGTGAAGGATCAGAAACATACTTCCTTAACATTGAGACATGAAACATTAGGTGAATCCACAATAACTCTAGCAGTAACACCAGTCTGTATGCCACTTCACTAACGCTCGATCGATTCTCGAAGGGTCCGATATATCTTGGAGCTAACTTACCCTTTTTATCAAACCTCATCACTCCCTTCAATGGAGACACTTTAAGAAACACCAAGTCTCCAACAAAGAATGACACATCCTTCCTCTTAGGGTCTACATAGCTCTTCTGTCTACTAAAGGTTGTCTTTAACCTTTGTTGAATGATGGGTATCTTTTCAAAAGTCACTTGCACCAATTTTGGTCCTGTCAACTATCTCTCGCTAACTTTCCAACACAAAGGCAATTTGCACTTTCTTCCATACAACGCTTCATATGGAGCCATTTTCAATACTTGCATGATAACTGTTGTAATATGAAAATTTAATCAATGGCAAGTGTACGTCCCATTGACCACTAAAATTCATCACACACATTCGAAGCATATCCTCCAAAATCTGAATGGTCCTTTCAGACTGACCATCAGTTTGAGGATGAAAAGCTGTGCTGAAGTCCAAACTTATACCCAAAGCCTTATATAATTGTTGCCAAAAGACTGAAGTAAAAGTGACTCCTCTATCAGACACTATACTCACTGGTACTCTATAAAGATAAATAATCTGATTAACATACAATCTTGCTAACCTGTCAGTAGAGTACATCTTCTTAATTGGCAGAAAGTGAGCTGACTTTGTCAATCTGTCAACTATCACCCAGATAGCATTATAGCCACTTGTTGTATAAGGTAAACCACCTACAAAATCCATAGCAATCATATCTCACTTCCACTCTGGGATAGGCAACTGCTAAAATAATCTTGAAGGCCTCTGATGTTCCAATTTCACCTGCTGACAATTAAGACACTTAGACAGAAATTCTGCAATGTCTCTCTTCATCCCATTCCACCAATATATATCTTTTAAATAATGATACATCTTCATCCATAATCTCCTTTCTTAATTCATCCACATCTGGTACACATAGCCATGTGCCCAAACACAACGTGCCCTCACTGTCAATTATAAAGTCTCTAGATTGACCTTATTGCACTTCAAATATAATCTTTTGCAACTGTGGATCTCTTCTCTGAGCTGCTTTAACTCTATCCAAGTAGACAAATCATACTGTGAATTGAGCTAAAAGACATTTCTTGGTTACCTTCCACTGCAATCCCTGATCAATTAGTTCATGCAACTCCTTAATGATTAGCCTCTTTTCTGTGCTGATGTATGCAAGACTGCCTGCTGACTTTTTACTCAGTGCGTCAGCTACCACGTTTGCTTTACCAGGATGGTAAAGAATAGACCAATTGTAATCTTTCAAAAGTTCCACCTATCTCCTTTGTCTCAAATTCAAGTCTCTTTGCTGAAAGATGTACTTTAAGCTCTTGTGGTTGGTGTATATTTCATAAGTTACACCATATAAATAATGCCTCCATATCTTCAAAGCAAACACCAAAGCTGCCATTTCTAAATCATGGGTGGGGTAGTTCTGCTCGTGCTTCTTTAACTGACGTGAAGCATAAGCAACCACTCTCCCATTTTGTATTAACATGCACCCTAGTCCTACTCGAGAAGCATCACAGTACACTGTATACTCTTTATTCCCTAAAGGTAAAGTCAATACTGGAGCTGAAGTCAATAAGTCCTTAAGCAACTGAAAGTGCTCTTCACATCTATCAGTCCAAACAAACTTGACATTCTTCTTAGTTAGGCTTGTTAAGGGCGCTGCAATCTTGGAGAAATCCTTCACAAATCTCCTATAATAGCTTGCTAAACCCAAAAAACTTCTCACTTCGGTGACTGTTGTAGGTCTCAGCCATTCTGCAACTACTTCAATCTTTTTAGGATCCACTTGAATGCCATCTTTGGATACCATGTGGCCTAAGAATGCCACTTGACCTAACCAAAACTTGTATTTCAAAAATTTGGCATACAATTGATGTTCCCTTAAGGCCTGAAGCACCAACCTCAAATGCCTTGAATGGTCCTCCTCACTTCTTGAATATACCAAGATATCATCAATAAAGACAATCATAAATCGGTCCAAGTATGGCCTAAATACCTAATTCATCAAGTCCATAAAGGTTGCTGGAGCATTAGTCAACCCAAAGGACATCACCAAAAATTCATAATGGCCATATCTCGTCCGAAAGGCAGTCTTAAGTACATCACCACTTCTAATTCTCAACTGATGATACCCTGACCTCAAGTCAATCTTAGAAAAACACAGAGCTCCTTGAAGCTGATCAAATAAGTCATCAATCCTTGGGAGAGGATATTTGTTCTTAATGGTGATCTTGTTCAACTGTCTATAGTCGAAGACTACCATCTTCTTCTTCACAAATAACATCGGTACACCCCAAGGAGATGTGTTGGGTCTGACAAAACCACCCTTATCAAGTAACTCTTGCAACTGCTCAAAAAGCTCTTTCAACTCTGTAGGCACCATTCTGTAAGGTGGCATAAAGATAGGATCCGTACTAGGTACAACATCCATACAGAATTCTATCTCTCTATCTAGTGGCAATTATAGCAATTCTTCAGGAAAAACATTAGGAAACTCGCACACCACTGGCACCTTCTCAATTGCTCCCATGTCCACCTTTGTATCTCTGACCACAACTAAATAGCCTTTACATCCTCTACTAAGCATCTTTCTAGCTATGATAGCAAAAATAAGATTCTGAGGCATTAAACTCTTATCACCTCTGATTTGAAACTCTTCATCATTAGGGATTCTGAAAGTCACTACCTTCTTTTGACAATCCAACGTGACATAAAGGCAAGCTAACCAGTCCATCCCCAAGATCACATCAAAATCGATCACATCCAACAATACTAAGTCTGCAAGCAACTCTCTACCTTCCACCAACACAGGACAAGATGGAAATAATATGTTTGTCTCCAACTCGTCACTAAGTAGAGTCAATATAGATAAGGGAAATAATAATTTGGATGGTTGCGACTCCATCCTCGAAGCAAGGACAGGCAAAACAAAAGAGTGTGATGCACCAAGATCAAACAAAACTCTAGCCTCAAAAGAACACACTGAGAAAGTACCTGCTACCACCGCATTAGATGCCTGAGCATCCTGAGTCGTCAGAGTGAACACCCTTGCCTGTCCACGGCCAGCCTACTGAGAACTGGAAGGTTGTGTGAATCCTCTACCACTCGGCCTACCCCCATAGCTTCCTCTTGAACCTCGGCCCTACTGGCCCGCGTACTGAATTGGCCTCTGCTGAGGGTACATAAGTGCCTGGTAGGGTTACTGCACCTACTGAAATGACTGAGCAACTGAAGATGAAGATCCCTGGGCATAATAAGACTAATATCCAGTGTTAGGATAAGCTCTGGCAAGATGTCCAATCTGCCCACCCTGAAGTAGGCTCCAGTCAACAAATGGCACAGCCCCCTGATGTACTCGGCAACAAGTAAGGCATGCACTGGGCCCTGAGCCTGAACTACCATACCCAGAGCTCTGACTACTACTACCACTACTAGCTCCAGGTTTGAATCTCAGAGATCTACTACTCCATTTGCTGTATCTGCCAGTCCTATGCACCCGGTTACTTCGATAGTTCTACTGTGAAGTGCCCATAGTCTGATTTCTAATACTGCCCATTTGAAACATAGGTTGTTGAAACCCCTGTGTCATCACTACTCCACTGCTGCTGCTCGCATAAGGGTCAAGAATAGTGCCATGCATAATATGGCGTCTCTTTAGCTGTCGAGCTTCCTCAATAACACTATCCAACATCTGGTCTCTAGTTTGGATACTAAAATAGGCTGCACTTAAACCCGTCACAAATAGCTCTACAGCTCTCCTATCATCTTGCATCACATCTAGAGTATGACTACCCAATCTGAGGAACTCATGGGTGTACTCTGCAACTGACCGATCACCCATACTTATGTGCAGTAGCTGCCATCTGTAGTTATCCCTCACTGATACTGGACAAAAGTACCTTAAAAACTACTCCTTAAAGTCCAACCAAGTCATCGTAGTGATACGGGGCTGAATGGACTGCATGAACTAGTCCTGAGCTGCGGCCTAAACAGATAACTCCATAACCATAATCCGCTGATAATCTACATAACCTGTCCGAGTTCTGGCCTCAATAGTGTTAAAAAAATCCAATACATCTCCAGTGCCATCAAAAGAAATTCTTCCCACTCAGGAATATAGTAATGTTGCATCTGCATCGGACATCCCCTAATTCCTCTGTTGAAGCATCTGCTGAACTAAAGGCATGGCTTAATTCAAAGCTGCCAAGCCTTGGCCGATGCCTGCCATTCTAGCTGTAAAAGTTATAGGATCAACCTCAAGAACTCCTTATCCTACATGCTACTTTTGTTCTTGCATCTGAGCTACTTTTACTCTATGTCTACCCCTACCCCTACCCCTTCCTCTTCCTCTACATCGAGGAGCAGGAGGAGGAACTTCATCCTGTATGGACTGCTCATCATCATCATACACTGCCTCAATAGCAGGAGCATTTCGTGCTCTCCTTCTCATTTTGAAAAGACAAAACCAAACAAAATTCAAAACACAATAAGGACCAGACATAACACGGTAGAAACAACGATGACAACAATCGACATTTATCAACCTAATTGCTGCAGTAGTTCAAGAAAAACATAACTCAAAGATCATTAGAGCCGAAAATAAAACATGGGCTCTAATACCAACTTTGTCATGACCCGAACTGAAGGTACGTGACTGACACTAGGGAATGGGAATACATAAAGTAACCGAAACCTGTAGTAAGCCTTAAAAAATTTTCACAAAATAAAACCAATACTCTTAACAATAATCATAATAAATGCACAATACTAAAAGCATAAAACAATATTCTTTAAATACAACATTTCAAACAAGGTAAGATCATAATACCGATAATACATATGTTGAATTAACTACTGCGATGTCCAGAATTCAGTTACACAATATAAAAATCAAATTAACATACATAATACAGCCGGTCAAGAACAAACTCGGCACAAACAGGGGATACTAGCAGACAGACTGTGAGGTCCTGAAAAAAATAAGTTGAGAGGACCAGACCTCACTGAGTGAATTAATTTTATAAAATGCATGCTGGTTTCAAAACCGTTTGTTAAAATTCCTTTTTAAAATAAAATAAAATAAAATAATTATAATTATTAAAATCATTTACTTTTCTCGATAATATTTATATAAAGTCTCTTTAAAAATTCTTAAATTAATTTAATATGAAATCCTCACATAAAAATATTTAAAATAATTTTTCTAGTGGAAAACTTGGTAGAACACCTAAACCACTATTCTGATAGCCTTTCGACTCTCTTAATCCAAGTGACTGCTGTCCCGAGAGCAAGCTCCGCCAAGTTACTGCCACATTCATTTCACTTATTACATATTGATGTCCCAAGAGCAAGCTCAACCGAGTTACATCCCTTTTTACCAGCCCACGAGCAATAGCTCCACCGAGCTCTAACCATTCACATTTTAATCACATACCGAGATCTTACTCGTGCGCACGTGGTCCTAATGACACCAACTAGGTAGCACGTTCTACCATTATCTTCAAATCAATTCGAATTATAATTAATTAAATAAAATAAATAAATCATTATATAATGAATAAATAAACGATTAAATAAATAAATAAAACATAACAAAATAATTTTTCCTTTAAACATGCTTTCATTTATTATTTATAAATCAATCATATATTCCTTTCTTTATTATTTCTAATTACTATAAAAATAAACTGAAAACACACAACACACATTTCATAAAATTAACTCACAGATTGAGCGTGTCGGGCGACGAGTTCTTTATTGCCCTAGTGCTATAGCTCGTGCCCCGGAGTTTTCTAAAATAAATAATATTTATTTAAAACATGCTCGTAGGATAAAATAATTAAATTCATGAGATTCTCAAAAATTAATAAAATCATGAAATGAAGGAATTCACTAGATCTAAGACATAATGCTAAACAGACTCAAAATTTCACAGATACCGGTGTCACATTTTACGAGAAATCTATCGAAAATTCGACAGAATCTCTCTTATAAAACGGACACCCCTCTACTAAAAGTAAAGTCAATCCTGCATGAAAAACACTTCTATTCACCACACAGAACCACACTCGGATCGGACTCCCAAACTACACACAATTTCCGACCGAGTTCAACAACAATACTACCACAAAAAAATATATATATTTGAGTTATAAAAAAAATATATAACAAAATTTTATAAAAATTAATCGGCTATCTGAATAATAATTTCTTTTAAATAATTATCATATACAAAAGCCCAATTCATTTAAACTATTAATATATATAATTAAAATTTATTATTTATAAAATTCCAGAAAATTCATAAAAATATATTTTAACACTAAATATAATTAAATCATCAAATAATTAAATACTATAATATTTATATACATTTATATTATTTCCATAAATTAATCTAAAATCAACAAAATATACAAAAATACTAATTTAGCTAATAAAATTAATTTATACCTTCTAATAATCAAAATTATCATTATACATGTTAATTAACTATAAATTTACAAAAAAAATGAATTAAAAATCAAATTACACAATTTTCTCTAAAATTTATATTTTCTACATATAACTTCCAAAAACTATAATAAATTATCTATAATTAATTTTACAAAATTTCCTTCATAAACACTACTCCAAATAATATATAGTATTTATTAAAGTTATCAAAATTTTCGGGCTCGGAATAGTAATCTGAACCAAAAATTCCAAAAATTAAAAATAAATCCGAAAAAATAGAAAAATTATTTTTGCATAGCAATGAATCTCTACATCAACTCTCTACTAACATTTAGCCTAAAACTCACTTAATTAACCAAAAATTAACAAAAACTCAAAAATGAATTTACCTCGTTTCAAGTTGATCCGGAAGGGGATCGAAGAAATCGAAGGTAGATTCGAGAAATTTCAAAGATGAGGATTCCAACGACACTGGAATCACGACCAACCGACGTCGGAAACGTCGTCAGCGACCAAAGCTTGTTCCGGGCAAAACCAAAAGAAAACGGAAAAGGAGGAAGAGAGGCGGCTGGCAGGAGGCTGGCGAAGCTGGTGGTGGTAGTGGCAGTGAGGCAGTGGGATGGTGGTCGAGTCTGGTTCGGCCGAGAAGCAAGAAAGAAAAAAAGAAAGAAGAAGAAGAAGAATAAGAAAAAGAAAAGAATGGCCTAAAAAAATTTTATTTCTGACCTTTTTTTTAATAATAATAAAATACTAACTCTCCCATCAAAATACAGTACAATATACATATATAAAAATAATATGCCTATTAATTCTCTCCACCATAATAATATACACAATAAAATATAAAATAATACTTAACTAACAATTTATTAAAATATCATTAACACACTTTTATAAAATAATACTCAACACAAAAATTCAAATTTAATTTTCACTAAATAATAATCTCAATATTAATAAAATATTTATTAACACTGCAAATTTTAGAAATTTATTTTATAATTTTTTAAAAAATAATAATTCGGGTGTTTACAAAGAATGACATCTTTATCATCTTTGTTATTTTATATGCATTTTTATTGTCTTGTTGTTTTTATTATCTTTTTGGGTACATTTGTTATTTTCATCATACAGTTCATATTTTTATAGTGAAGATAATATTTTTATCACTTTTATTATTATATGCATTATTATTTTTTTTATTGCTTTTATTATCTTCTTTGGTAAATTTATTATCTTTATATTTTTTTTATCATAAAACTCTATAATAAAAATGACAACTTTGCATCAAAGTCCCTAAATTTCAAAATCTTGCATAACGTATTTTCATTAGCATCCTTGTTTACTTATTTGTTGCATGTGCATAAGGACCAACCTTTATTTTGCAGGTTTATTAGAATAGAAATTTTCTTTTATTTTCCATTTTTGATGTAATTAATAGAATATAGAATTTCCAGGGCAATGTAATCCTTAATCCAAGTTTTCTTTTATTGTTCTATTTTGGATGCATTTATTAGAATAGGTTTCCTCCAAGGGTTGTAATCCTTAATCTCTTTCCCCATTTTCTTTATTTTATTTACATGCTTATTTTATTTATTATTTCTTGCATACTTGTGTGCTACTTGCTATCCTATTTGCTACTTGCTTAATTGTTTGCATTATTACTTGCTTAATTAATGTGATTGATGGATGTTTATTTATTTATTTATTTATCTTGTGATGATCGAATGTGATAATTGCATCATAAAATCGAAACTAGGATGAAGGAATGAATAATTAAGCAATATGTGTAATGAGAAATAGAATAAGTAACTCCTATCCCCCGAACCCGGACTCTCTGGTTAGGAAAGTGAGTTCTTAATTCACTTTCTCCTAATTAAAATTGGGTGGCAACTCCAATCTACAAAGTCTATCCAAGCAGACCCTCCCACAATCAACAACCAGTAGATGGTCGCCATTAGCCTGTGTGCCACGATATCATATTGATCCTTTCTCGTTACGACCCTCAAAATAAAGCAGACGGGGTGCGTATACCAGCCACTCATCCTGTATATCCTGTCTGATGTCATCAGGCTTAACCCCTTATTTCTCCATCCAAATAGCGTCTTATTGTACTAAGTCCTACAGACACTCAACCATAAACGATAAATGCTTCCCTCCTTAGACTTAAGGCAACCATACACCTTCTAAATAAAGTAAATTATATATATATAGCACTTAACCCCTTCTTTCTCCAACCACATAGCATCTTATTGTACTGAGTCCTACAGACACTCCACCATAAACGATAAATGCTTCCCTCCTTAGACTTAAGGCAACAATATGCCTTCTAAACAAAGTAATATATATATATATATATATATATATATATATCCAACCATATAGCACCTTATTGTACTGAGTCCTAACTCCACCATAAATGATAAATGCTTCCCTCCTTAGAATTAAAGCAACAATATGCCTTCTAAATAAAGTAAATTATATATATATATATATATAAGGATGGGTACACATGAAGTGATGTGCCCATCTCATTCTAGGACTTCTATTGGGAGGAGTTCAAGGTAAAAACTTCTCCCAATAGAAGTCCTTGAATGAGATGGGCACATTACTCCATGTGTACCCATCCTCATGCTACCTCTAATGTATCTTATGTGTAATGTACGTACTCACAAAATGACTATCCGGACTAAATTTATTAAGAAAAAAACTAATTATGTCAATATGATATGAACACATAAATCAATAAAAATAATATACTTTTAAAAAATATTAAGAAATATGGACTTAATTGTCACTACTAACACTGATCATTATTTGAATAATAGTGCGCCTTTGCTTTGCAGAGGCTATAGAGTTTGTCAACTGGGGGAATGAAAAGTGGAAGGTGAAGGCTGGGAAGGTTAAGAATTGGGGGGGGGGGGTGTGGAGGAGTAACAAGGGAATCAACATCATCGCTGATGGGTTTCTATGATGATTCGGGCTGAGAAGTAGGAGATGGTGGTGGCTATGACAATCTAGTGGTTGCAGTCAGTGGAAATAATGGACAATCTCTGCCCATATATACACCCCCAAAAAACACAAAAGTTAATGAAATTTCAGTAGAGCTTCGTCTATAACTATGCTATGCTAAACCTCATACAAAGGCAATTAACTCCACTAACTAAATTCTCTAAATATTTTCTCAAACTATTTATCTAAATTGACAAAATTCATAATATTAACTAAATTCTCTAAATATAATCTCAAATTATTTATCTAAATTCACAATATTAACTATGTTAACTCAACTAACTAAATTATCTAAATATTTTCTTAAATTATATATCTAAATTCACAATATTAACTAAATTAACTCAACTAACTAAATTTTCAAAATATTTATCTAAATTCACAAATTCACAATATTAACATTAACTCAACTATCTAAATTCTCTAACTATTTTCTTAAATTATTTATCTAAATTCACAAAATTCACAAAATTAACTAATTTAACTCAACTAACTAAATTCTCTAAATATTTTCTCAAATTATTAATCTAAATTCACAAAATTCACAGTACTAACTAGATTACTCAAGTAACTAATCACTCTAAATATATTCTCAAATTATTTATCGAAATTCATAAAATTAAACAAAATCTAAGCTAACAAACAATTGCCTAAAAATATTCAAGAAATCCAACAATTATATGAAAAATTCAACACACACACACCAAAATATACTAGAAATTCGTGGTCGTAGGAATTTAGAGCAGAGTGGTGGAAGTGGTTAGAGATGTTGTCAATTATGATGTTGGTGGTGGTAGTGGTGATTCGATGGTTACTAGTCATTCTCCAGTAGTGGCAGGGCCTGACAGTGGTGGAGAATGGTAAGATCTACTGGTGGTAGGCAATGGCAAGTCCGGTGTAGTGTAGAGTTTTTTTTACTCTTTTTCTTATTTTTGTAAAAAGAGGAGGGAGAGGTCATTTTTACCCTAAACTTTAGCGATGGATGCATTTGTTGCTAAATTTTATGATTTTTCCACCAATAAGGCTTTTATGATGGATTAGAATATCTATCACTATTTAACAATGGTATGTAATACGTCGTTAATTCATGATGCATGAATTGTCGCTAATTGGTGATTGCTACCTTACACTTATTACTGGCCAAATTTTAGCAATAGTTTTGATTATTCATCATTAATTTTCTCTCTATTACCTCTATATTTGTCCAACTCACCACTTTCGTCACTAATTGGCGACAAAACTAATTTGTCACTAAAATTCATCTTCATTTTCCTTTCTTTAATAATGGTTATGCTTGATAATAAACTTTTTCTTTGATGCACTTCATTCCTTTGCACATTATATTCCACAAGTAGAGAAGCAATGAATTTAGGTTATTTTTGTTAGAGTCTCACATATTGCCTTTGGAGACTTAGGTTTTTACTATATAATCCACCTTCTTTGCTCCTTTACTGCTTGAGATAAGCATTATTTAGTAACCCATACTTGATGTAGATCTTTTTCATTATAAAATAAGATTTTTTGGGAACCCATATTTTATAAAAAGCTTTTTAATTTATTTTCCTTTTTTATTGAGAGTAACTACTAATGGTTGAGAAAATTGAGTTCCTTATGAAATTTCTGTGGAGTTCCCCCCATATTTTGTATGTCTACCGTGATTTATTCATCCTCGCTTATATATATAGCCCTTGAAATTGTTAGAATATCACTAGCCTACCATTGATGCATTTATTATTTATAACCCATGACTCATTTAATTTGATTGGGCGATGAGCATCACCTACTTTATGAGGTGCTCTAAAGAATTTCCTTTTGAATCTTTAATAACCTTTACTGTAGTAATGTTAAGAACCTCCAAGGAATAGAACCACGAACCCTAATGATTATGAACCCGTGAATTACTATCTTAGAAACCCAAGAACAAATTGAATTTCAGAAACCCAAGAATCGCATAAATCAGATTGTAATTTTGGTTGATCAAGATTAGAACCTAAAGAAAACTAAGTTCTTTAAACCTTAACCCTTAACACGCCACAAGGATAGATCAATTCCTTGATAAGTGGTTTATGCATTCAACAAGAATTCAAGAATTCAATCAAATATGCAAAGGGAGCAAAACTATTTTTATTAAAATTCAATCTGATTAAAAACGTACCATAAGGGGTGTTTTTATAACATCCTAACATAAGAAACCCTAATGAAACTATTAAACCTAGCTGCCACATAAGCATAATAACAAATAACATAGTTTTGGGCTTAAATAAAAGATTTCAGCCCAT
>CATIWM010101411.1:0-24842 GCA_949671775.1 Mallotus repandus | reverse complement strand
ATCCATACTCTAGTCATCCTGAAATTGGGTGCTTATAACCCTACAAATTTGGGCATAGCTTTGAAAGCAAACAAGTAAGTAAGATAGATTTAATTAATAACTATGATATTGATTATAATTGTGCTGCAAGTACCATACCTCATCAAGCGTCAGAGTGTTTAGCCTCTCGCGGTGGATCTGTACACGAGTAAGGGACCTCCTTCATGCACGACTGGCACCCTACCTTGCCATAGCTGGGAAGGGAGTATCACAGACATGAACTATCCCAGTGACCAACTCTAGCTCAAACCCCAATCCTACAAAAGAAATGAAAAAAAATCATTGATAAATCATGATAATAATACCTAAAGATGGATCAGATGAAGGAAAAAAGAAAAGAAAATACCAGAACAACATGCCAAAAGCCGTAAAATCTTCTCACTCCTCGAACTGTCTCATCCATGCTCTTGTACGGAAAGGCTAGAGTGCAGCTACCCCAATCAAATGTGGCCACCAGGTCTAGATCCCTTAAAGGTGGTAGAAAAATCAAGTCTATAGAGTTGGTTGTGTCTGTAAAGAGAGTGGTGCCCAATAGATACAATAAGAATGCCCGCACCACCTGATCAACAGCTTGAGAAGCGGTAGCCACTACCACTCTCTCGTAGGTATAATGACTTTTAATAGAGTCAATCTTGACGGTATGACTCCCCTTCATGTCTGGGACCATACCGAGCAACCGCTCAATGTAAGCGAGGCGGTCCAATGACCACTTGCACAGGCTTGGGTCCAGAGGGACAGAATCTTTCACACAAGGGATCCAAGTGATGGCAGCAAATAAAATGGGGTCTAGAGTGAATTAACCAAAGGGGAGATGAAAGGTGTGTATGGTGTCAGACCATCTCTCCGAGAAGGTGTGTAAGGGCTAATAGTCAGTCCGCCCCTGAGAATTCGAAAGAGCCAAAATAAAATCTGAGAACTCGGTGTGGCGAATACGAGCCTTGATCTCGTTCGGGAAGTTGTCATACAAAATGCAGGTGCCACTAAAGTTCCTAGCACCTTTAAAAGTGTGGGAATCATGCTACAAATGAACAAGGAGTTAAATTATTGATTATGCACATAAAAGCCCAAATTTTTATAAAACACTATCACAAAGGCAATCGCCTCTATGAGCAGAGTCGATCGCCCTTTCGTAGGGGAGTCGCCTCCTCCCCAATAAGCGATTGCCCCCTGAATTTTTCCTTGACACTAAAGAGGTGACACCTCCTCCCCAAGAGGTAATCACCTCATTGATGAGGCGATCGCCTCAACGAAGAGGCGACGCCTCTTCAAGTTGGCAATCTGACAATTGAGATTCAACTTTTATAATTTTATACATTAATCAAGTTTTCTATTTGTTAAAGTGTTAAACATGCATTTATAAACATTAACCCCATGTCATCTCATCCTATTTGCAGAAAAAAAAATGAGTATCTTAATTACTAACCTCTCTTATAGCCAATCCGCAGAGATGGGATTGCATGTCCGCCAAAAGAGGGATGTCATCCCCAATCCTAAGCCTGAAACTACACAAAGGATGTACTAGAAGAGTAACAGTGTCCCAGGCAAGCAAATATGGAGTCCGTGCAACGTCTATGGCAGAGAGAGAACTTGAAAAGTGAAAAGGACAGAGAGGAAACAGAGGAAACAGAGGAAACAGAGTTTGAAAGCAAAAAGTGAAAGTAAACCTTTTTAGAAAAGAAATGAAGTATTTATAGGAGAGAAAAGGAAGTGAACCAGGCCACTTTGTAGATTGATAGAGATAGGAGTATTTTGCTAGATGTGGTTTCGGGGCTGATGGCCCATTAGATGTGTATTCCCCAATAGCGGCCCCAAAAAAATCACAAAAATAAAGAGTTGTTATTCCGCTTCTCGGGTGTATCCCGAAATCAATAATGAACAATTGAAGATTTCTTGATCGAAGTATCAGTGCTAAGACCGCCTGGTCAACTTGCATCCCCAAAGTGCGCATTTCAAAGAGTATCCAGTCGGGTTTGAATCCCCAAAGTGCATCTTCCTTTTTTAACGATGTTTGGTCGAGTTTGAATCCCTAAAGTGCATCTTGTTATTTCAAGGATGTCTAGTCAAGTTTCAACGAAGTGCATCTTCCTTTTTTAAGGAGTGTCTGGTCGGGTTTGAATCCCTAAAGTGCATTTTCCTTCTTCAAGGAGTATCTGGTCGGGTTTGAATCCTCGAAGTGCATCTTCTACTCTACTGAGTGAAGTTTTGCATCAAAAAGGCTCGAAATTCACATTCAACTATAATAAGTAACTGATCAGGGCAGGAAAACCCGAAGAACACGGTTACGTTTCACCTTTTTGTTTACTGAGTGAAGTTTCACATCAAAAAGGCTTAGGATTCACATTCAACTATAATGAGTAACTAATCGGGCTAGGAAAACCCGAGGAAGTGACATATTGGGCTAGGAAAACCCAGGGTTTACCCCTCAACTATAATGAGTGGCTGATCGAGCTAGGAAAACCTAAGGATCACGGTCATGTTTTAAGTTAAAGTTTAACCTTTCGGGTTTGAATTCCCGAGGCTAACGATCCAAGTAAAGCTTGCAGGTCAAGTATGTCGTTCTTACTGTTGATATGCATGTTACTTTTTCAAAAAATTGAATTGATTTCATAAGTCTATTTTTTTAAAAAAAAAACAAGAGGGAAAACTGTGGATACTTTTAGTTTGCTTGGCCCACAACGAAAGCCCGTTCATGAGACAGTACAAGTTTTAGGTGCAAGAGGGACTCTAAATCTTCTATAGAATTGACCTAAGAGCTCAAGACTCTAAAATCAAGCCCAAAACCCTAGAACTAAGCCTGAATTCTCAACCCCAAGCCATTCTAGGCTAGGCCTGGGTGAAGAGGCTATTGTCTCTTCGAAGAGGCCATGCCTCTTCACCCTGGTCATCAGTGAGGTGATGCCTCATTAAAGAGGTGGTGCCTCTGTGTAACCGACCTCTATATGCATTTAATGCCATTAATGGCTTCATTAAGTAGAGAAGGACCCACTATATCCCATATCTGGAGGTTTTTAACGTAAAAATAAGATTTTTGGGGCAAAAAAAGTGAGCTAGAAAAGAAGGAAATGATGAAGGATGATGATCTTTTGTTTGAACTTGATTTTGGAAAATTAGGGAGAAGGAAAGGTGGAAGCTTTAAGTAGAGTTTTTTGGCTGAAAAGGGGGCCATGATCATAAAAAAAAAGAAAAAATAATTTTTTTTAAAGGAAAAACCAGAAAGAAAAGAAGAATAAAAGAGGAAAAATAGAGATTGAAGCTCAAGAGGAATTTTTTAAGCAGGGAGAGGGAAGCTCTTGCAATCAACACATCTAAACTAAGCAAACTAAGCTCTAAGGGCTTAGTTAGGAGCATCAAACTCATCCAAATCAATGAGAATCCTTGTTGTCAAGCTTTAAGTTGCTCATTCTTTATAAAAAAATCAAACTCTTGATTTTTGTACTTGTTTTGTATTTATTGTTTGCTTGATTTCATGCTAATGGCCTGAACATATGAATTATTAAGTTTTAAGTTGTTGCTTTATGTATATTTGCATGTATGCTTGAATTGCTTAGGAATTAAGAAAGATATAAATTCAGTGTTCTTGTTGAAGAGACGACGTCTATTTAATGAGACCTCATCTCTTTTTGATGTGGTGATTTGAAATTGCCTACTAGTCAGGAGGTGATGCCTCTTCGAAGAGGTGATCGCCTCCTCGCCAGAGTCCTGCACAAGTCTACTTCATTTTTAGTATCCTTTTGGTTAATTTTCAATTTTTTATATGTCTATGTTGTTTTGTATCTTCAATATTGCATGAGATTGTCATGATATTGGGTATGTTCAAGTAATCAATCTATGTATAGCTGAATATCTGATCAGTGTGAGAAATGCACTATTTTAAGCACTCAATGCATTAGGATTAGATGTAATTTTAGTTGCATTGTGTTTATTTTATTGAGATTTTGTATAGTTTGAGTACTATTGCATGAATTGTATGTTTATTTATTTTTAGTATTATTTGGTTTATTTTTGGTTATTTTTGTGCATTTAGGTAGTCAAAGAACAGTAAATGAAAGTGCATTGGCCTCATGAACGTTCTAGAAGAGTCAAAAGAGCATGCAATAGAGCATTTAAGGCTGATTAGCACAAATATTAGAGAAAAAGTTGTGCACAACCATGCGACCTGCTGGCAAGAAATTCGAACCTGAAGTTTAATTGTTGATTTTGAAGGATATGATGGAGATTTCACAAGAAAGCAATCTAGGGCTGGAGGCTAGTGTTTTATATGTATGTGTAGCTTCCAGAAATGGAGGATGTCATTTTTTCTTATTCTTTCTTCATATTATATTTTTCTTTTATCATTTTGGAGAGAACAAGGATTGTTCTTGTTCATGTTAGTTTGGAGATTGAGTACAAGGGTGGAAGAACAATAGGCCTTCTACTACAAAAAGGGTTCCTTCTAAACATTTATGATTGTTCATTTCTATTTTGGATTAATAATGATGTTTTTTTTCTTTTATTCTTCATCTTGGTCTCTTTTAATTAACATGAGTGGCTAAATTCCTTGTTAGGGTTCTTATTTAAATTCAGCCATGTGATTATTGCAATTAAACCTAAGTCATTAATCTAAATCCTTTGGTTGTTATTGAACTTAATGTCTTCATAGGATTGATTACCCTTTGATTGAATTTACACAATGAAACTTGATCGAGAGATAGGTTGCATAGAATATAAACAATAGCCTATTAGATGCTTGCTTACTTGAGAGACATTAAAGCAACTAATATTGATTAAAAGTTGGTGCTTTAAATCGGGTTAACTGAACACTTAGTAAGTGAGAACTGTAAATCTAAGATGTCAAACTACTTGGTTAATTGTAGGGTTATACGAGAGGAAAGTCTAAAATTCTTTAGATACCTTCAAATTGGATTAAGGTTAGGTCTGGCTTAGGTGTTAATTGATCTTAAGAAAAGGTTGAATTGGTAATAAGAACCCTAACTCTTTAAATTGATTATTATTTAATTTATATTTCTTGTGTTTAATTCTAGTTTAATTTAAAACACCATTTTTCATTGTTTAAACAAATAAACACAATTAGTATTACAGTACTCAATTTGTAATCCCTGTGGGATCAATATTTAATTACTACTTGTATGATTCCGTATACTTGCGGATTCTCATCAATATTCATGCCTATTTTATGCAAATTGAATTCAATTTCTTTTGTAAATAAATATATTATTTTGAGACGGAACTACCCATTATTTGTTGTAGGGATTTCTCGGTGAACTCTTATTATTAAGTGATTAGTGTATTAATTAGGTCTTGAGAGGTTTTACTTCAATTCATTATCATTGTAATTGTATAAAGCGTTGTAATCCCTAATCCTTTCCTCATTTGTTTTGAATGTATGATTATAAATTTATTATTATTTGCCTTGAATGTTGAGGTAATAAGCATGTAAACGGGGCTAATGTGTAAATTTGAATATAAACATATAATCGGAAATGATTGCAATTCAACAATAACACGAAAATAATTTAATAATCAATGGTAATAAAATACAAAACACACACAGAGGCCAACTGCAAGGTTGGGTGGGCATTCAAAGGCCAATACCCAATTTCCGAACTGAATTTCTAATGACGGCTTCTGGGAACCTCCGTGGAATCCAGTTGTTGTATAGTGTGTTCCGGCTTTCATCCGGATGACAACTCTATCTCCATTTTGGGCCCCAAGCCCATTATGTATTTTCTAGCAGGCCCTAAACTTGCACATTACCATGGTTGCCAAATACTTTGGTGCGCGCTAGACCCCGCTGCCTACACTACTATTCCTTGTGGTTCGTTTGCTTCAGTCATATGTGAGTTAGTTACTTGATGGGGTGGTTCTTCATTCAAATGTTGTTTAATGTTATCATTACTTCCTTCAACACTCGGAACAACATTCGGCAAAATAATGGATGAAGGAACATTCATGTGTAAAGGAACATTTACACTAATTTTTTTTATCTCCATATTTTGTTGTTCATTACTCCCACTAACATCACCATTCTCAATGAATTTTGCAATTTTGGTTTCAACAATTCTTGGTCTATGTTTTGGACAATAAAATATATATACCCTTTAGATTTCTCTAAATAACTAATGAAGTGACCACTAACAGTTCAAGAATCTAATTTTCTTTTATATGGATTATAAATTCTTGTTTCCCCTACGATATTAGTTATCTCGATGATATGATCTTCCATGCCCTTTGACCTATCATACTTTATGGTCGTGTGCTTTGTCATTAATATACCAGTGAGAGACTTGTCAGTAGAACAAAAACGTTCTTCCATAAATGCTATAAATTTTTTAGCACTTTCTGTTTGAGGAATTGTAGACTTAATGTTGTTGGCAATAGTCATTCGCAAGAACTAGGCATAATTTATTATTGCATTCCCATGCCTTAAAGGGCAACTTCTCAGCCTCACTACTTGAATCAGTAATAGTAGCGGGTTTATCTTCCAATAATGCTAAGTTGAAATCCATAGAGTCTAAATTAAAATCAACTTGCTAATGCCATTCAGAGAAGTTTGTACCATTAAATACAGTAACAGATGATGCATGTGATTGAATTGCAACAGCTGCAAAATATAACATAATGCCCACAATTAACATAGATTAAGAAAAATAATAAAATAGTTCTCCTTTAATTTGGGTATATACTACAACATACTTCAAATACCATGTATATAAACGTAATAGGTAATTATCATATTTTAATAAACACTTCTAATTTATTTGGATAATCAAACATAATCTACCAAAATATAATAATACACCCTAATAATGTTCAACAATCATAGAATAACAATTTATCTTTAGATAAACTCTTAAATTCTATCAAGTGCCAAATGCCAATTTATCATCGTTCATGGTATTTCATCAAAATATAATTTATACATGTAATAACACATTCTAATTTAAGTCACTTTGGCAACTATAAACTATAACAATAAGTACATGTATTTGTTCATAATAAAATTTGACAAACATAAAATCATACCTATTAAAATATAAAATCATACCTATTAAATTAAACATAATTATTATAAACCATATAAATAAATAAACAAATTATTTAATAAATTTATTTATTTATTTAATTCCAAGAACCTAATTGAAGGACAAAATATACCATCATTAACCTTTTTTATGTATATAACAATTGCGTTGTCCTTTTATGATTTAGATCATAATTATGCATAAAGGACTTGTAGAATTTGGTTCCATAATTTGCAAAAACTCAGTGATTATACATAAATGATGGAAAACATTAATACATGATATTAGCAACTAGGAACTTAAATCGCTTCCTTAGCATAATTATATTTAAAATAAAATTCATCAAATAATTATATCTATTATGTATAGAAAATATTTAGTTTTTCAACATATACTCTGATACCACTTATTAGTTTTTCATAATAACAACACATCATAAATACAAATCCTAAAAATTTTTAAAACTAAATATTTTCATGATACAATAAAATAAATAAAATAGAAAACTTACTTGCATTTACATTAGAATTCATACTTGAAGTCATAGATGAAAAATTAGTTTCTCCCTCTTATCCTTAATTTTAATCATAGCTTATAGAAGGAGTTAGGATTGTATTTTCAGTGGAAAAAGCTAGGACCAATTTTATTATATATTTATAGACATCTTTATTTAATTTAATACATATATAATGTAATTCTAAAATCAACATACGAGATTAATCTATACAATTTCAATTTAATTAAGATTGATATTTTATTTTAATTAATTTTAATTAAACCACATTTTATGAGTTTATTTTCTAACAAATATCACTTAAAACAAAAAAAATATATATATCACTTAAATAATAACAACTCTTATTAGCTTAGCCTCGTGATAAGTGACATTTCTATAGTTATATAAGCTTAATTAAGTTATAATCCAATAATTAAGTGGACAGGGCTGTCGTGATAATGTATTTTTTTACTGCCTATATTTAATTAGCTTAGCTAGCTAGGTCGGTATTCTTATTCTCATGGAGTGACTAGTGAATAGTGAGAGTTTGGCGTCTAGAAATGTATTATCTTTAATTAAAGGTTTTGACCACATGGTTCAACCCAGTTAATTAAAAAATTAATTGATAAAAGACTCGAGCACTGTTGTATACATTGTTCATTTTATTCTTGACTATTAATGACCCTACACTGCAAGGAAGGGCATTTTGTCTATTTTTTTCAATTAAATTATTGAATAAATTGCATGCCTACTTCTATTAGTATACTTTTTAATGAATAGTTATCCTAACTTGAGATATTATTAACATTCCTTATAATAATTAATATTATTAACATTCCTTATAATAATTAAGTACTCAAACAATTTTTATCTATTAATCCTCCGTTTTGATCAAATTAAAATTTTTAAGCATATAAGATAAAGGTGTAGGATTACCTCTTTCTAAGAACTTCATAAGAAGTAAAATTTGAATCTTATAGTCGATCGTTGGTGGAATTAATTTTTATTTTATTTAAAAGGAAAAGACTTTTCTTTATTATGCAATCCACTGATATATAAATTATATAACCTCTCTATAAATTAAAAAAATTATACTTTCTAAGATGAAATTTTCAGATGTAAAGCAATTTATATTATTATAAATAATTATTCTTTTCGAACATAGAATTTCATTTAATTACAATTCAAACAAGACCTACTATTACATAAAATATTTCCGTTTTTCCATAGGAACAATGAATTTTTATTCATTCAAAAAATATTTTAATATATAAATATGATCATATAAGAATAATAACTATAATAATCATAATTAATAAATTCGATTGTAAGGAATTGAAAGTTCCTTAATTTTAAATAAAAAATTTAAATTAAAACAAGAAAAATTAAACTATTTACATCTAAACGATTAAGTAGTAAACACAAGTTATGGGTTTAAGCCAGAATTTGGAACTAAAAATCAATACATTTTGTGGCATTATTAACACCATGAAATATGGAATGTGTGGAGATGCCTACGGAGTTCCCTTCGTTGGCCCAAAAAAACAAAAAGAAAAGAAACCCACAAAAGGAGAAAAAGGGGAGAAAGATGGATACCCCCATGCACCACATCCCTTTTTTGAAAAACATTCTCTCCTTTTTCGACATGGAGATGCACAGCCAAGATTAAGCTTCTTCTTCCTTTACCAAAAGTTGATTTTGACTATGTGAGGGAATAATTAAATGATAATTTTTATTGGAAGATATTATAAAGTGCAGAATCGATTCTTACTTGTGTCGATTTAAAAAACTTTTTTTAATTATTTGTGTAGTTTCCTATGATCCAATACTTTCTTGTAATTACCATAAATAACATTTTAAAATTGAAATTTATGATTGAACAAATATACTTATATTGAAAATTTTTATTTTTCAATAAAATTTATCAGACTCAATTTTCAATTAGTTGGAGTTATTTTAAATAGTGAATATAAAAAATATTTAAAACATTTTTTAATAATAATATAATATTAATAATTAGTTCCTTATGAGTAGTTCAAGTGGCAAAAGAGAGTAAGGTTCGAACCACCATCCTTCCTACTTTCCCCTTTTGTGGTGTTAGAAATTAACCACCGTATCTGAAAACTTAAAATGAAACAAAAAATAATACTAATAATTAAATCATTGTATTTCTGATGAGAGTAAACTAATACCACTTTCTAAAAACCATTTCTAATACCATTTCTGTTTGGGGATGTAGATTTTAGCTACTTTTATTACTAAAAATAATCTTCTCTTTCTTCTTTCTTCCCCATTTTGGATTTTCAGTTTCCTTTTTATATTACATTATTTTGATGATATATTTGTTTCTAAATTTTAGATCAAGATGGAATTTAGTTTTAATTTTATTTTTTTTTGGTGTTGTGAAGTTGGAAAAGTTTTAAGGGCCTAACCGGTAACAGTTTCTTTATGGTAATCCTTCTGCATATTTGATTTTCATTGCTCAAGTCCACTAAATAGGTGTGTTCAAATGGTTAATTTTTAACCGTAAGAGATACAGTGTAAATTCTATCATTTTCTTCTGAATGTTCTTGAATTACTCATTTAGACGTTTCTTGTAATTTAATTAATATATATACGTATTATTTTTGAATGTGGGTCCTAACTTAAAACCTTTTAATATGGAGGGTAGTGAGTGGGTATAAAGGCCACCATTATTCTAATTCTACAGTTGGAATCATTGTAGCTTGAAAAAGACAACAATTTTCTCTTGTTTAGTCACATCAATTTCAGCAATCTTTTCCTTTTTGTCCTTTTTTAAGATTCCCATTTGCATGCTATCACTCATACATATGTTTACGAGCAATCCAATTCCAATCACAACCGTTGATCCCTCATTTCCCATCCATCCATGATCCCTCCATCCATCCATCAACTTTAATTGAGAACATTAAATTACCGTCAAATCAACAAATTCTAGTAGTCCCACATTGCATTTTGAAAAAAAATATATATATATATATTGATTAATGAAATTCATTTTTCTACCGACCTTGCATTTAAAAATATTTTTAAATTAGTAAATCATTGTATGTATTACTAGTTATAAAGATTATTACATCTAGAATGAATTTTCCAATTTAAATTTTCTTTTTATTAAAAAAATAAATAGACTATAGAAATTATTTTTCACTTGGTTAAATTTTTTCTATAGAATAAATTCTTGTTTTTAATTTTAAGAAATAAATTTTTAATATAAATAAAAATTAACCGTTAAAGATTAAACAATTAAATATTGTAGTTGCATTTTAAATAAATTTATTTTTAATTAACTGATTTTAATATATATTTTTCAAACTTTACTCATAATTAATCATGTGATAGGATGTAAAATATTTTACATATTTCTTAACAAATTTTTTTATAAATAATTTTTTTAAAGATGTTATAAAAATTTATATTTTTTCTTCAAAACCATCCATTTAAACTCTAAATAAAATGTAAAAAAAATTAAAGTAACACAACTAGAGATATCCAATCACTGTTATGTGTCTCTCTATATACATATACACCATGTAGCCATCATGGTTTGGGAGGAAAAAAAAAATTACAAAAGGGAAAAAATTAAAAATAAAAATAAAAATACAGCTGCATATCACAAATATGGGTCCCATAAAAGCTTCTTGCTGCATCAGGATTGATGCAGGTGCACCACACTGTAGTACGAACATCCTCCTTCGATTCCCAATTGTACGGCAATCAATTTTAGGTACTAAGCAACCATACCAAAGTAAAGCCACCTCACTTCACTTCCAACGGTAAATTGCACACCCAAAAAAAAAAAAAAACAACAACAAGAATACATTTTCCCTCGCATTCCAAATACAGGTAGAAAATCCATTGTCTCCCCTTGAGCAACAAACATTTTTTTCTTTGAAATTTTTCAACAAATTTCGACATTATTCTCACGATCGCGACTTTAAGATTTCGAATTTTAATTAAACCCGAATGATAAAAAAAAAAAAATTAAATCGCCTCCGAAATTTTTGTTTTTTATTTTCATAATACATACATATAATATAGCAAAATTTTTGTATCAACAATGTAAGAGTGGAAAATATATATGCGGCATGATTAGGTATTAGTGTGATTGGAGATGGTTGGTTGAGTGAATTTTTGGTGGAGCTAGCGCTTGCCTTAATTCATCGAGTTGCAGCAGCTGCCATGGCATGAACTGGGATTGGCATCCCAGTAGTGGTCATCAAAGTGACTGTGGACTCCGATGGTGGATGGTCCTCCTCGTCATAAAGAAATTGTTCAACGATCATGTTACTGGGCCCGGCCACCAGCTTTTCCCATGCTTCTTCAGCTTCTTGTCCTTTCTTTACAAAGACTTCTGTAGCATCGATGCGATGCATGTTCCAACTCCATCGATTGTGAAGTCGATGGATTTTTTGCAACTGACGACATGCTAGCATACATGTGTTTTCTTTAATCTTTGCAATTGCTGCATCAAGAAGCTTGCCTCGAGTCTTGGCATCAACAATGTCCTCGTAACGAAAAAATTGATCTAACTCCGGAACACCGATTGCGCGTTTGATTCCTCGTGAATAGTCAGTGTTATTGGGATCAAATATGTTTCTCACCTCGTCGATTAAGCCTGCTCTCACCATTCGGTCGACCCTTTCGGACACAAAAGAACGTAACACGGGCAAAGAAACGTCCACCCACAGAAAGCAGCATTCGTACCTTAATCGAAAT
Organism: Mallotus repandus; assembly: GCA_949671775.1. Taxonomy (NCBI): domain Eukaryota; kingdom Viridiplantae; phylum Streptophyta; class Magnoliopsida; order Malpighiales; family Euphorbiaceae; genus Mallotus; species Mallotus repandus. The sequence goes on along the minus strand of CATIWM010101411.1, from coordinate 12,545 downwards.
TCAGGGTCATCATTGGCTAAAGCTTCGATGAATGAATTTGACCCACCAGCGATGATTGGGAGGCGATCACGAGCCACAGTCAACTTGAGCGCATTGGATGCGTGGTGGCGAAAATCATCCGAAGTGAAATCGGCGCAAGGGTCTACCAAGCCAAGCAAGTGATGAGGCACACCACGACACTCCTCTTCAGTGACCTTATTAGTGACAATGTCAAGGCCTTTATAGACTTGCATTTTGTCACAATTTACCACCTCAGCAGGGATACGGGTGGCTATGTCAATAGCAAGTCTTGATTTGCCGGTGCCGGTTGGCCCTACAACGAAAACAACCTTATCTTTTCGGCGGAAAAAGGGCTCCATGTTCAAGGCCCTTTGGAAGTTCACAAGGGGCTGTATTTGCCTCTGGACAGAAGTAGCCGAAAGCCTCATGTTCATTATTGAGTTGACTAAAAGAAAAGGCACGAATATAATTTTGCACCCACCCTGTCAAGATAAGTATAGTGTCTCAAAATTCTTGAAAAATGGCCGATTCCAAGCAACAAACGCCAATCAACAAACCCCTCCAAGAATCGAAAACAGTAACCCATACTCAACACTTGCATGTTTAGGCACATGCAATGCAATAAAACTAAAATTAATTAATTACCCGACACAGACACACATGCACATGTATATATATTTCATGGACCACATCGTACGTACCTTCTGTATCAAATATGCGGCGAAACGAGGAGGAGATTACAGCCTGTATAGCCTCTCACTCAGAGGAAGTGAAGTCGAGAGAAAGAGAGAGCTTGGAAGAAGAAATTGCAGAAATTGATGTTCAGTGTGCAATATATGCTGCTGGCTTCCTGTGTTGAGCACCCACCAAATAGCGTGTATATATATGTCTATATATATAGGAATTGAGGAATTTATTAGCTGTATTTATACTTGAAAAGGATGTATGATAAGAGGAGCACTTGTGTAAAAATGTTATGGATTTTTTGTGGTGAGGCTATTATGACATGAGGTGATGCATATCACTTGGTGGTATTTATAGTCTAGTGCTAAAGCACGACTAGGAATCCAGCTCCACAACCGGCTCCACAGCTTTTCCTTTATACGTATATATAGTACCATAAAAAGTTGAGTAGTAAAGTGGCAAAATATTCGTTTAAGACATTAGAATATCACGGACTTTTTATCAGTTAAATGGTAAAATGTTCTTTTAAGACATTAGAATATCGTGAACTTTTTATCAGTTAAATGGTAAAATAATCTTTCAAGATATTAGAATATCGTGGATTTTTTATCGGTTAAGTGATAAAATGTCCGATTAAGACATTAGAATATGGTGGATTTTTTTATCCCTGCACGGCAACTGTTGAAACTCCCCTGCCTATATACATGCATATGCTTCAAATAAAGACCACAGCTGAATAAATTAATATAATTTTTTTTTTGCCAGAATAAAGTTATTGGCTGCATAAATACAAATATTTCCAAACAAAAATATATGGGATTTAAGAAAATAAATTAAATGGGTGAATGTTAAATAATATTAAATTGCTAGATTAATATGGGGTGAGTACAATCAACTTAAATTAATATATAAATTTCTTGAATCTTGGTTTATGTTTTGTCTTAATCTTGTTAACAAAGTGATAATAGTATTTAATAACAAAAGAAACCAAAATAGCTCCAACATTAACAACAATATGGGTGGAGAGGTTGTTTTCAACAAATTAAAGCAGTAGGCAAACAGAATTTCCCTTTTAGTGGCTTCGATACCTAAAAATATATATATAATTTTTATTTACATGTGTGTTGAAATGACAAGCTAACAATAGTGTTAGAATATAGTTATTTTATTAATTAGTATGGTAAAAATATTTAAATCAGTATTTTATTAATTTTTTTAAAATATTGATATTTAATTATTTTTTTAGTAATTTTAAAAATATACCTCCTCAATTGACATTGATGAATTTATAAAAAATTTATTTCATTTAAATATTGAATTTAAATTTTTGAGAAAAGTAAAATTCTCTCCGTGACTTGAACTAACTATTGAATTTGATGAGAATATAGTTTAATGTAGAAAGGTTTACATTTTTAGAGATAATATATACTTTTTGTGCCCCTTCATGCTTTATGAGGTCCCAGAATCCACATTGCTTAAATATTATAAATTGATACATTTTATATACATCATGAAATGAAATTATATTAATCGATCAATGATAAAATAGTCAAGTGATCATTTCTTTTTAAAAATATTTTAAAATATAGAGTTCAAATTTTATTATTGTCAATTTGTCAAAAAAATTTATCTATTTTAAAAGTAAAAGGTTACCTCCTATCGTACAGTTCATCAATACCTAAATTGAATAAACTTTTATTTTCAAAAAGAAAAAAAGTTATATGATCTCTCTGTATCAATTATTCTTGTAAGTTAAGCATTAATGTGATAAGAAGTGGTTATTTAATCTAAAATCATGTAATTCACGTCTTACTGTTGTAATGTCAAAGTCTATAACATCAAATGTCATGATTGTAATGTCAAAATCAAAATTATAGATCAAGACACACATACAATTGTGTCTATGTTAATTATTAGTGCATCTTTATTAAATACATGCTTATTATGTAATGTAAACAATTTTATAAATTCAATTCTAATTTAGTGATATATTCTATTCTGAAGAAAATTACAAAGTACTAGAAACAACATTTAGTTAAAATATTCGCAAAGACTCTTTAGGTGGTGGTATAATACTTTTAACCAATTAACTGATAAAGGATGAATAAAAAAAAATTGTTTTTCCATGAATAGCATAGATAGCAACTCTAGGAATCAAACATATATACATTTATAGGAATATAGAAAATAAGCACTTGGATATATTTCAATAATAAGGACGGTGGTAAGAATATTAGAATTAAAAAAAATAATTGATAAACCTTTTTTATTATTCTTATAATTCTAATTATATCAAACTAAATTACTTTGAATTTAATAAATTTTAAATATTAGTGACACTGATAAAAAATAAATCATTGTAATGTTCATTTTTTTCGAATTACTATATATATATATATATAAAATTCATGTTGTGGATTTTTTGAAGTGACACTACTTCAAAGCAAGGAAGCAACTTGGTTACACAGGACAATAGAAAATGGAAGTGGTACAAGAAAAAAAACACTAAAAGACCTCAACTTGGTAATATGCGATAGTCACAATTAGGGACACTTTTAACTGTAAAAAAAAAAAAAAAAAATTAAGGACACTTTTTTTTTCAACATTATCATTAATTTCTTGACGGCAAAAGATTTTTATTTTTTAACCTCATGTTGTTAATTTATAAGAGTTGAAAAAAATATAAAAAATATCTAAGATCCTACAAGGACAAGCCATAACTAAGAATTAAATAATTTATTTTGCTAGTGGTTGGACTTAAAAGTCTAATTAAGAACCAAAAAAATTCGAATTTTATTAAAGGGTTTTACACTCTATAAGAATATATTTGACCAAATTTATTATTTAATCTTTTATTTAAATCATTAGTTCTTTTATGTCAATGTCTACTTTTAATGTAAAAGACAGTTAGAATTAATTATGCAAGTGCGATATTTTGATTACCATTATTGTGATACTTTATTATCATCATGATGATAGTTATTATTTTTAATAAATTTATATATAATACGCACTGCACCACGCCATGCCACATTTAACTCATTTTAAGATTATTGACAATTTTATTTTTTATTTTTTTCTTAGGTCTCTCCTTAGTTCTTTATATGCAGCAAACAATCACACTGAACAAATCAATTCTATTTGAATAATCAATTTTCCTCTTCTAGGATGTGATGATTCTTGCTTTTACTCGTGCTAGATGGTGGAATTCTCATATTGGAAACACCAATATTGCTCAACACTATAAAATAAGAAAGTGATCAATTATGCAAATAAAAAAATAGAGTAAAAAAATAGTCAAGTGGTAACTCTTTTATAGTCAAGTGATAACTTTTTTATAGTCAAGTGCTAACTCTTTTTCAATAATATTATGATATGCAAGGTTCGATTTTTGTCGTCATCAATTTAAAGAAAAATATTATTTCCTATTATACAGTCTATCAAAATTTAGGTCATATGATATTTTATTAAAAAAAATAGACACATAATATTTTTTCAAGATTTCCTTTTCAAAAATCTTTTGTCCTGTTACACATATGACCTCAAGTTTTTGCTTCAAATCAAAAGGGCCGTTGATCGATGGATCGGTCTTAATAATCATTAGGAAGAGAACATATATTTAACATTATCTATGGCTCCAACTTGATGTGTATGATTTATATGATCAAGGTTGTACCAAGAAAATTTTATATATATATAGGCATCAAGACTCAACAACATCTTATAATTATATATAGTATATTTCATTTATATAAAATCTTTTTTTAAAAAAAAATGCTTTTGATTTGTGACTATGATGGGGTTTTGAGCAAGCGTGCAAGGTTAGAGCACAAAAAAGTCACTTTCTAATATCAAATTGAAATTGAAGTTAGCACTTAAGATTAAATGATTGATAAAAAAAGACATCCACAATCCCTTTCTTTTTTTTTTTTTAAAAAAAAAGAGAAATTGTCTTAGCCAAAGCTTCTTGATTGATTAATTATATCTTTCAATTTAGTTAATGATGAATATTCTAATCATGACCATCCCTACTAAACTAATCATTAATTCCTTAAAACCATCATTTGGAGCGTGAACTATGCATATAATTTCTTCCCTCATCGATATTTTTTATTATGTGTTTTTATATTATTACTAAAAAGAAAAAAAAGAATCACTTATCATCTTCTTCACTTCATCTTTTCATGTTAGTTAGCTTGACCATGTTTCTATTTATGTGCTAATTAATTAAGTGGATAGTTGAATGTAGAAAAAAAAAAAGTCCCCACAAATTGAAAACATTATTATCAGGAGTCTACAGTCATAATATATATAATTATATTAAATTAGTTATTAAAAAATTTAAATTAATTAAAATTTAATAAATTTTATATACCAAAAATTTAGAAAAAAAAAAACCTACATGCCATTATAAATTTCACAATTGCTTCTTTAATTTTTTTGCTTGTGGCTTGTATATGTTCAAGCATCCCGCTCTCATCATCGCATGATCAAAAAACAAAAGAGGAAATTAGAAGAAGCAATGATGATGAAGAAGTCAAATAATGTGTATAATAATAGCTTACTTTTCTGGATAGAATCTAAACAATCATGACTTCATTATAATTATATAATGCTATAAGCCAAACAAAGGACCCTCTCGTGCAAAACCTCAACAAATACAATATTATTATCATGGCCAAATACATAACTTCATCCCTAAATTTTATTCAAATGGCTTCTAAAATATCTAATCTTTCTTTTTGATTAATTATTATATAAATATTTTATTTTTATTTTTAACCATTTAGAGTCTTATATTTTTATTTTTCGCATATACCATTACACATGTGCTATCGGATATGATCAATAACATTCGAAGTTGAAAAACAAGCTAATACAACATTTTTGTTAAAAATTTATTACATTTTAACAATTTTTGTCCGTTTGTATTCAATTTAACTCCTTTGTATTTGTAATTTTATTTCATTTCTTATATATTATTTTATATTTTATAATTATTTTTAATTTAAAATGTAAGATAGATTAAAAATAAAACATTAGTGTATAATAGGTTAAAATAAAAATTTAGGAGTATTATATAAAGTTTAGGGATGAAATTAAAAATTTGGTCATATTATTGGCTATACATATGTGTCATATGTATCTTAATTTATTCAAGGATCGTTTCTTCTTTAGAGTCCACCTTTTTTTTTCATAATTTGTTTTTGATTCTTGTGTTGACCCCATTACCTCCTTCAATGCATTATAAAAATTATAAAAAATGAATTCTTCTATTTAATTTTATGTGGGTTTGAAACATAATTAATTATAATTCATTGTAATTAGACCATAGTAATATAATTATTTTTTTCCTGACTATATACATACTAAAATTAATTTTCATCTTGGCAAGTGGCTTGTTTGGACTATCCTTCCCTACATATTTAAGTCAACTATAACGAATAATACATGAATTCTATAGTTTTTCAACCTTAGGTCATGTCTTATTCATATAACGGGTGGATGGAATTATTATTATTATTGGTTCTATAGTTTTAAGATATATATGCTCTTTTTTTTAAAAAAAAAAAAAAATACGACCCAACAACCAAATAAAGACAATTGATGAAGAAATAAATCCAACTAGTGCATACGTGCACATAGCATGCGTAGCATATCCTTGGATTTGTATACAAAAAATTTAGGTAATTTAGTCCTAAAGTCTTGAAATATATTAAAATGAAAGATTTGGCTTTAATGTATACTTCATTGCCGGTCACCTAAACTCTTTTGAATAAAAATATAAATAATAAATTTAATTTAATTTTTCTGTTATGAGGATAATTCTTCCTTTAGATTATAATTAGGTATAATTAATGACTTTTAATTTAAATTTTTAGAATATAAAAAATATGTATATTATTAATATTCAAGATATGTGATATCTTAGCTCACAATATTATAAACAAAAACTATGTAATTCAGTCAAACCCTAACCATCTCTTTTCTCTCAATTTTTCTTTTACTTCTTGAGTTTTTCTCAAAATTTTCATTTGGGTCACTGTTGAATATTATTTCGATCAACTACTTTCTATTTTTTTTATTTGTTTTAGTTTGTTTTATATTGAATAAATATAAATTTTTTACTTGTTTATTTCTTGGATGAAATTTTTGAATATTCCTTGATAGAGTTATTGTCCTTAATGTGATTTTTGTGGTTTCCTTTAATGTAGTTTGTATGTCTCTTTATTGTAAAATTTTTATTTATATTTCTGCAATCGGACTCATTTATAGATCAAAAAATCAATTTATAATTAAACCGAATGGAGTGTGCAGATTGCCGAGTTACAAATAAAAAGAGGTATGTTAACGCTATTGAAAACTAGTAATTAAAATTTTTCATTAGAGGTATACTTCTTAATTATATTATTATTTTTATTATTTTTTAATTAAGATATATTTTAATTTTCAATAAATAAAAAATTCATTTTTTTCTCAAAATATGTAATGTATTTGAAAATCTAATTAACATAAAAAAAATAATTCGTTATTTAGAGATTGAAATTTTATTCCGCAATTTTTATCAAGATAAAGACTAAGATTTCCTTGACATAAAGAAAGAAAGAACGACAACTGCAACACATTGATAATAACAGAAATGACCATTACTTGATAAAAATAACAACTCAAATCCTATCAATTCAATACAAAAGTTACATCTTTAAAATTATTTGAAAAAAAAAATGATTAACATTACATGATAAAAATAAGAACTCAAATCCTATCAAGTCAATATAAAAGTTACATCTTTATTAATTTTTTGAAAAAAAAAAAAGATTTATTAATTAAGACGTCAAGAATCATATCAACCAAAAGAAATTATCATAGAAGAGAAATAAAATAACTTCAACTTTATAATGGATTAAAAAGGGTTAAATCATGGATGAATTATATATGGATATGGATGTATATAGGCAGACTTTAAGATGAAAAAAAAATCAACAATTTCGCCTTTCGAAAAAGATCAATAAATGATTACAAAGAAATGTTGAATACGGCTACTACTACAACAAAGAACAGAAAACAATTTCACACCACAAACAAAAAGGAAACACAACTTTTCTTTTGCATACAGCAAAATGATCAGAACCTAAATTCAAAGATTAGGCTAGTATTGCATTGCATGTGTATGTCAAATATGGAGCCAACAAGGTAAAAAATACAAGTGGACCTTTTTTTTTTTTCTTTTATTATCTAGACGAAGAAGGTATGCTCCCAAGTACTATTCTTTGTTGGATTCATAGATAAAATTCAATTGAAAATATGATTAATTCAATTGAAAAATCATACCCACCAATTTTTCTTTTTTAAAAAATAACTGTACATACTTAGAATTATTATCATGATATAGTGCTTTTCACCCTCATGAAATTGGTAGGCCACATTGTTGGGATTGTCAACATACTTTTTAACCTACTACTCCTGCCAACAATGTTTACCTGTAGTTTTGTTTCCTGGATTCTGTTGCTTTTAATACCTAACTATTATCTCTTTTTAACTGACAAATTTTTTGTCTCAGTGCCCGCATAAACCATAAACATTCTAAAACTATTAGTTTAATTATGTGGGTCGGACGAGTTTTTTTTTTGAAACATCAGCATAAGCATTAGCATTAGAAAGAAAGAGGCCAAAGCCTACAAGCTAACAGCATCAAGCGCCAAGGATTCGATCCCTCACCTTACTCATACTTAAGTAATGTCTGTATAAGTAAATGGTATGATCAATACTAACTAACACAAAACATTGAAAGTGTAAAGATCAGTTAGCGAGGATATCAACACGTGAAATTAGCTGCTGAGGGTCTAACTGGAGATTTTCACTGCTTTTGGGCTTGGCTTGAACATCCATCAGTCTTTTTAAATGTTGCACTAAGCTTTGGAGGGGAAATTTTATCCTGGGCTTGGACTTCAGCTTTGGACAGTTCTAGCACTTCCTCCTTTTTGACCTGTAGCCCATCTTTTTTAAGTAAAACGATTCCCAATTGAGTAAATTATTATTTGACTATGTATTTTGGTCTAATATATATTTCATCCTTAATATTTAAAAAAATATTTATTTATTCATAATATTTGTAAATTCATGTACTATTGCATTCCTGACATAGAACTAATAAATATTAACTGTTGTAAATGTCAGAGATGAATAAATATTATTTCAAATGTCAGATATGAAATAATGTATTAGGCCAAAAAAAACAGGTGCAAATAGCAATTTACCTTCCCAATTCTGCCTCAGTACCATCATCATTGATTTTCTGTAGCCACTAACTGTCAGAGGCTGTAAGGTTAGCTGTTGTGACCATAGATAGGTGATCGTTAGGAGTTCCTTTCACACCAAGCAAACCAGACACTAAGTTGGGAAGATACATTTCACTCGCTCTTGGAGGCAGCTGGAGTGTACAAGCCTCTAAGGGAGGGGCAACATCCAAGGATGGCTTTTCAATGCAATCAGAGAGAACAGTTGTGGTGGTTCCAGCATTAGCTGACAAAAGGGAATGCAATACGACTTTCCTCAACAGCTCTGCATTAATCCAAAGGCCATATGCTGATTTGCTGTCAGCTTTCCTAACGCTCTCCTTTTCTTTTTGGTTGCAAAAGATGAACAAGAAGGTGTTCTTCGTTCTCAGGTTTTGAATTTGAGGGTCGAAGGCGAAGCACCAAATATGTGCCAGCATATGTAGCAAAACATTTACTAAAAATAACTTAAAGCTTAGAATCCTCCTAACTAAGCAATTTTTGAGATGATCGTTAAGTGGAAGTGAAGCTTTCACAGAATAATGGTAAGATGTCCATTGTATATCAACTTGCAACTCACCAACTTTTATATGGGAAGGGAGCGTTGAGGAGCCAGTGTGTTGGTTAAAGAAAGTCCACAAGAGGAAGATCTAAAAAGATGTAAGTATGAGACTAGTAGGTAGACTGGAATTGGAGAGGCTATAGTAGCTTATACCGGGGACAGGCCCCTGGGAGTGATGAAACTGGTGATTTTGATATTTAATTTTAGGGATAGGTGCAAAACTGGATGGATGAGCATGGTGTTGGTGGTGGTAGTGGTGGTGGTGTAGGCTAGACTGGGGAAGAGGGACTTGTGGAAAAACATCATAAACTTAAAAACACTAAAACAAAGCAGTAGGAGATGCATTATCATTAAAGCTTAAGCCATGGCAAAACTACATCAGAGCAACACAGGCTGCATACTGTTATCTATCTTTTTTGAACGAGGTTTATTAGTGCCCAAATAAAGGGATGAGTTGACAAAACTCCTATGGTACTACATAAATACATTTTATGTATTATTATTTCCCAAAATGTATGTAGTTTTTTTAATAGGAATGTCATATAATTTAGAAATCGATGAACTATACAGTATGAGACAATTTTCTCCTTTTAAATTGACGATGAAAGAATTCAAAGTCTAAACCTTATAATGTTATTGAAAAGAAATATACTATTATAAAGAAAAGAGGAAGAGATATTGTAATATATATATATATATATATATTAGTAAATAACTACATACTTCACACAGGAAAAAAAAAATTTTAAACTTGTGATATATAGTTTATAAACTATTAAACATATTGTCGTCATCATCATCATCATTATTATTATTAAATAAAAATTTTAAAAATAATAATCGTGTTATCATTCATTACAATTTTAATAAATCTTTTATTTAAATAATTATATGATGTTCCTTCAATATTTTTTATAATTAATTTTCTCGACTCTATAACTAATTTTATAAAAATAAATATTATGGTCATAATTAATCATAAGATAATAAAAAATTATTATTTATTTTTTTATAAAAAATTTAAAATAAAAATTATATTTTCTTTATATAACAATTTAAATATTACGACCCATTAAACTTATAATTTATTATAATTTTAGTAAATTTTTTGTTAGAAATTTTTATTTGTTTAAAATAAATTAAGTATCTTAAATTAAAACTTTTATATTTATTAGTTATATTGTTTTGAAAGGATATGTCCTTTCATATTATAACCAACATTATAGTATATATATGTTGCATTTTGATTATTACAAAGATATATAATAGAGATATACTTAGAAAATACATATAAAAAGTAGAGAAAGAAGAACGATTTTTAAAGAGCAACAAAAGAAAGATCAAATCAAGAATTTCTTTCACTATTTGATAAGTGCAAAAAATTATTAAGGCTTGTCATACCTACTAAAACAATTTACATATTTTTCCATAACAAAACTTAAGAAGGAGTGGGGGGAAATTTCACTTTTAGGAAAACAATTCTCGACCGTGTTTCAATCATAATTATAGAGAAGTTTTCTTATCTTTTATTTGTTTATTTTATTTATTGTTATGAATACTTGTATTAATTTGTTGTTGTTGTTCTAATTTTCATCATCAAATATTTTTCTAACATTTTTTATTTGAGCAATAACACTTTATTTCTTTAATATTTTTAATATTAATACTTTTATCTAAACAAAACTTAATTTAATGCAATTTTTTAAGTTCAACTAATAATTAAATGATAAATATTAATTAATATGATTTTAAGTCTTTTTTGTTAAATTTCAAACATACTTTCAATTAAATTAGAATTATATGTTAATTAATTTCATTTTCTTAGAGATAAAATAGAAATTAACCTAATTAGAATAGGAAATATACTTTAAATTATATTAGAATTACATTTTATTTTATTTTATTTTATTTTTGGCCAATAATTTAATTAATTTTGTTAGAGATAAAATAGAAGTTAACCTAATCAAAATAGGAAACATACTTTCAATTATATTAAAATTATATTTTAATTAATTTAACTTTTATTAGAGATAAAATAGAAATTCATCTAATTAGAATATAAAATATACTTTCAATTAATTAATTAGAATTTTTGTTAGAGATAAGTTAGAAATTATTCTAACTAAAATAGAAAACATACTTTTAATTAAATTAGAATTATATTTTAATTAAGTTAATTTTTATTAGAGATAAAATAGACGTTAACCTAATTAAAATAGGAAATAGATTTTTAATCAAATTAAAATTATATTTTAATTAATTTAATTAAATTTTTATTAATAAATGTCTAAATTATCCATTTTTTATATAATAATAAGTGAAGATTTTTTTAAGCTTGCATGTCCCCCTCCCCTTCGTATATATATATAAGAGTAAATAACCACGTGTTTTACACATGAACAAAAAAATTTATTTGACTCGTGATATATAATAAATAAACAATTAAAAATATTATTATTATTATTATTAAATAAAAGTTTTTTAAAAATAATAATATTATTATTAATGTATATAAAAATTTAATATTAACTTAATATAGTTATAATTCGTTACAATTTTTATAAATTTTTTATTTAAATAATTATATGATATTACTTCAATATTTTTTATAATTATTTTTTCTCAACTCTAGAACTGATTTTATATGAAAAAATATTATGGTCGTAATTAAAAATAAGATAATAAAAATTTATTAGTTATTTATTAATAATAAATTTTAAAATAATAAACGTTATATTTTCTTTATATAACAATTTAAATATTACAACCCCATTAAACTTATAATTTATTACAATTTAGTAAATTTTTTTTGAGATATGACATTTTATTTCTTTGATATTTTTAATATTAATACTTTTATTTATATAAAAATTAATTTAATGTAATTTTTTAAGTTAAACTAATAATTAAATGATAAATATTAATTAATTTAATTTTAATTCTTTTTGTTAAATTTTATAAAAACATCTAAAAATGATAATTATACTACTTTTCTTACAAATATACTTTCAAATAAATTATAT